>BPLR01018215.1:0-92187 GCA_021605095.1 Caerostris extrusa | reverse complement strand
AAAAGATTAAAAACACCAGAAAAATTAGAAATATATCCCTTTATTTTTCTAAAAATCAGCATAAAACTAAAGCATTGAGAATAACTTTTTAAATCAGAATTATATATATTTTTTATCAGAAAAAACATTTCACCGTTCTAAAGTCTACTGACTGGGAAATGAAAAATAAACATAACCACTACACAGTAATGTGTGTGGTGTCATAAGACAAGCCGAACTTTTTAAAAAATATAAATAAAGAATAAAAAACACAATTTACTAAATAAAGATGAATCCGCATATAGTTCTTTTTTTTTTTCCCTAATAAAACCAATATGTACAGCCAGTTATATTTTCACTCAGTGGATATTTATATAAAAACCCGATAAAGCACGCTGAAAAAGTAAATATATATTTCTTTATTTTCTAAAATAGCTTAAAAAATTAAAGTAGTGAGTTTTTTTTATCAGAAATATTGTCACGCTATTTGACAATAATATACAGCATTGTTTCCAAATAAGTATGAAATGAGATATAACAAACACATCCAGTCTGTATATTAAAAACAATGGCCCTTGCGGGTGACGTTTGAGATTTTGGAGCTATTTAGAACTGAGGGCTCCATCTCGATATAACGGAAATAAACAATTGAAAACATTTTAATATTGCCCAGTATAATACAAAAATAATATAAATATAAATTTACAAAATCATAAAACAATTTACAGAAACATTGAAGAAAAACTTAAGAATAAAATTTTACGCCATCGTTTAAGAACATTATTAAGAAATATATGATTCAATCTCCTGGATTGCCTTTTTGTTATGATTATCAAGCATGTTAAAGAAATTTATTGGAAACGTGTTTAAGAAAATAAAAAAAAAAGGAATGCTAATAACTTTAATAAGATCAGAATTAGCAGAAATTATTTGGCTGATAGTGATGTTTTGTAAGGTTTGAATAGCTTTAAGATTAAATTTAGCCGCATAAGACCAAACCGGGCGCAAGCGTAAGTTAAAGATAGGACGAAGAATGGTAGAAAAAAAGTATATAAAAGAAATTTTATTATCCTGGTCATATTTGAATGTTTATTAATAAGTGGATAGATTTTACGGAAAACAGTGCAACATTTTGTTTTGAATATGCAAGAAATGTTGTTTCAAAAGTTTGGTGATCTAGAATAACGTTTAAATATTTAGTTTGAATACTCAAGGAATTATAACATGGTTGATTTTGATCTGAGCTTCTTAAATTTGTTCCAACGAGGTAAAAAAAAAAAAAACTTCAGTTTTGTCAACATTTAAAGAACTTTTCCATTTGTTGAACCAGTTAATGGTTTTCATACACAGCATACGTCTTATTTTAAATCGATGTTTTAGTTTTTTTCTCCTCAAATGCAACGAGTTATTAAAAGTTAACTAAGATTATTCTACTAATATTTAAAACGGCTCACAATCTGCAGCGATTCAATCTTTAACCCATATTGGAAATAAAGGCCCTTTCAGAATATAATTTTAACTAAAACATGGCATTAAAAAATAATTCAAAATTTATTTCAGAGTTTAAAGATCTATTAAATTATTTTTATTTACTTCATTAATGCCTTAATTTTTGTTTCATTTTGCTATCGCTTACTTAAAAAAAAGTTACATTTTTTACATTTACTCTAATTTATCATCGCATGCTATAACAGCTCTGAAGAGGCTTTAAAACGGGTTGTTAAGCTAAAAGAAATAAATCACTTAAAAACACATTCAATGGCATTGTTAGCCACTTATGCCAAGGTGTATGCAAATCTCACCTACGCCTATCATGTCGTTTATCCACTCAGCAATGAACAGAGGCGAACAAACCAGTTTTTACAGTTGATTTCCGCCTTAAGCGATATTGATGAATGGAATCCAGAAAAAAGTACGAGTATCGAAACAAAACAAAAAAAACACACCTGACCTCGAGGAGAAAAAAAACACACAGCTGTTCTAGTAAGAGAA
The DNA here is from genome assembly GCA_021605095.1 of Caerostris extrusa. Classification (NCBI taxonomy): domain Eukaryota; kingdom Metazoa; phylum Arthropoda; class Arachnida; order Araneae; family Araneidae; genus Caerostris; species Caerostris extrusa. The sequence continues at coordinate 90,216 of BPLR01018215.1, read as the reverse complement.
GAAGAAAAAAAACTAGGCTTTCAAAACATCCTTCAATTTTCACACCTTAAATAATATAAATTGGCTAAATAAACCAATAAATTTACTATCAAACTTACCAGAATTTATTTTTAAGAATAAAATAGTGTTAATTTGGAAGAAAAATTAAAAACTATTGCTGTATTTCTCTACCTTATTTTATTATTTTATAACGTCCCTTAATGATGCCAGTCAGTGCCAGTCTGATCCAGACTTCTGGCATTCCTCGTCAAAAGAATCTGCAAATTTATTGAATTCCAAATCCGCACGAGCAGGGATTCATTACATGATACACATTTGTACAAGCAGTGGATTTATTCTAAAAAGAAATATAATGCTCACGATTATACTTGAAAAACCTCTATTAGAGCCTATAAGGCCCAGGTCTTGGGTCAATAAAAAGGTAGTAGTATTAAAACTTATCTTTATTGACTTAAGCATTATATCTTTCATTATATCGATTTAAAATATATAAATCTGTCGTTAAGAAAACAATGGATGAACCTTAATTGTTATTCATAATAATCATAAAGTTGACTGGTGAAACCTATTATTAATTATTGGTAAATAAAAGACTTATTTCCAAGAATTCAAGAATAAAAAACGATCCTTGGGATAAAAAACGCCACAAAAAGGCCGATACCTAATATCGATACCAAAGAAATCCCTAATCGATACACGCTAAGCTGACCACAAAACATGACACGGGTTATTTTGTAAAGAAAACACTAAGACGTTCATTAAAACACGTATTTAAAAATTTAAACCTCTCTTGTTACGATAGCAAAAGGAAGAACCTTAATAGTCTATTAGAACATTCATAAAGTTGGCTGACGAAATCTATTATTAATTGTTGGTAAATAAAATACATATTTCCAAGTTTTGGAGAGAATTCAAGAATAAAACGATCCTTGGGAAAAAAAAGACCGATACCTAATATCGATACCAAAGAAATCCCCCAATCGATACACGCTAGCTAGACCACAAAACATGACAAGGTTATTTTGTAAAAAGAAAACACTAAGACGTTCATTAAAACACGTATTTAAAAATTTAAACCTCTCTTGTTACGATAGCAATGGAAGAACCTTAATAGTCTATTAGAACATTCATAAAGTTGGCTGACGAAATCTATTATTAATTGTTGATAAATAAAATACATATTTCAAGTTTTGGAGAGAATTCAGAAATAAAACGATCCACGGGAAAAAAGACCGATACCTAATATCGATGCCAAAGAAATCCTAATCGATACACGCTAGCCAGACCACAAAACACGAAAGGGGTATAACATATGAAAGTCGCACATGAGAGGACATATGAAGTTTGCACACGGAAATCGCATACACACAAGGGGTGCTTTTCTGTAGTAGCTGTTTTTCTGTCGACATTCAGTTCTGTAATTTGGTATTTCATTTTAATTTTTAGAATTAATTATCAATTTAAATTTTGCCAAGGCATTTGCATCTCCAAGGGAAGTAAGAATAGCAATTTGATACAGACTTCTGGCCTTCCTCGTCAATGAGTCTGCAAATTCATTCATTCCAAATCCATGAGCGAGGGATCCATTACAGGATACACATTCTGTGTAAGCAGTGGATTCGTTCTAAAGAGATATAATGTTCGGGTAACGGGCGTACCGATTACGGAGTTCCAATGTGGTATTAAGTACCATTAAACCTCCACATCTTAAATTGTTAACAAAATTTGCATAAGATGTAATTGTTGAGATTAAAAAAAAGATACAAAAATAAAAATTAAATTACAGAAAAAATATTAGAAAAATATCTCATACTCATACTTGGAGAAACCTTTATTAAGAGCATTGCAAGGTAAACTTTTGAGTCAGTTAAGCTAGCAATATTAAAACAGGTATTTTTAAAAAATTAAATTTTAAATATTTAAATCTGTCTTGTTAATAAAACAATGGAAGACACTTAATCATCTGTCATAACATTCACTAAATTAACTGGCGAAATCTATTATTATTAATTATTGGTAAAAAAAAGACTTATTTCAAGTTTTGGAGAGAATTCAAAAATAAAACGATCCACGGAGAAAAGACATACCTAATATCAATGCCAAAAGAAATCCCCTAATCGATACACGCTAGCTAGACCACAAAACACGAAAGGATCTATATGAAAGTCGCACATGGGAGGACATATGAAGTTTGCACACGGAAATCGCATGCACACAAGCGATATGCGTTTCCATATTAGGAGCGCTGGTCCGGAACTGATGGTGCGGGATCCGGCAATATCAGGAACGCATTTCGGAAAGGGCTTTATTTTCTCTTTTTGCTCAATTCGGAACTGGGGAAATAAGAAGCGATTTTTAAAGAAAAGAACAGAAAAAAAGAAGGAAGGGGAAAAGGTTATTTCTTCAAATCTTTCACAGCTGACGCCATGCAGGTTTGTTTATGAGCAACGATTTTCGGTAGCTGATTTCCGAGGCTGTCTTTTTTTTTTTCCTTTCATTCTTTCTTTCTTTTTTTTTATTCGTGAAATCAAAGCGTTTTGCTTCAAGAAAGTTGTGAATAACATGAATAAAGAAGAAAATACTGGTCCGCATAGTAGTAACTGGAAGTCGTTGCTGAATGAATTAGGAAGAGTTCTGAATTCGTTTAAAAAAGATTTTTCATGAATTTTTATTTTATACAGACAACCAAGAAGTAAAAGATAAAAATAAAATATAGGATTTTTTCTTCTCATTCTGAACTTTCTTTTTTTTTTTTTCTTTTTAGAGAATTAATAATTATTTATATCTTAAATTTCAATATCATTTCTTTTGTTTTCCAAAAGGGATACATTATATATATTAAAAAATACGTTTGCCAAAAAGGTTCATTTCAACAAATACTTTTACGTGCATGTGCTTTTGTGTGTTAATCATATCTATAAACAAGTTAAAAAGTTTACAAGTTAAAATTCATAGCTTACCATTAACAAATGTGGATAATATTATTATTATTTTTCATATTTTATGTAAAATAAATAAAAAAAAATTACATTAAATGTAATAAAGGATTCAAATTACCATCAAAACACAAATGCATATTTTTTAATCATATGTATCATTCTTCTAATATTTTTTTAACTTGCAAAATTCAGATAATATAAAAAATATATATAATCAAATAAAAAAGTAATTTGTCTTCATTTACAAAATAATTTTAAAGTAAACTTAAAAGTTACTAAAGACATACAAATCTATTACAAAATAGCTCAACTTGATGTCATTTATACAAATGCCTGACCACCACCAGCCAGACTCAACTTCTTAAACCAGCCGAGACGCATGGCATGGCTGGGCAGATATCAATCTTCACTCAAATACCAATCCTGTGAAACACCAGTGGTCCAGAATAAGCACTAAATCCAATCAAGTGCGGAGGACAGAACCATCCGTTCGAGTAATCCTCCTAACTATAGAGCCCAACCAATAGCAATAAGCTCTTCATCCCTCCCAATCATTCAAGAGGCAGAGATCCCCTGCAAGCACTACAGCTGAGCCCCAGGGTCCAAGGTCCAACCGGATACGTGATTTCAAAGGGGTCGGGAGGGGATTGTAGCAGAAGGTCTTCATCCGTGGAAGACGACAGGTTGGTTGGCAGATATAGATGGTAGCAGCACTTGAGAGTTGCTGCTGTCTTTGGACTAAGACACAAACACATGGAGGGTTGGGATCGAACCGTGAATGGTGGGTCTTCTGGGGTCAAAGAACCCCCTGGAGACACTTCAGAGGTCGTGCGACCTCTTTGGGGGCAGGCAGCAATTTGGTACCGTATAATTTGGCAAGCTTAAGACTAATTTGTGAGTCGGCACCGAAGTGAGTATATTGCAAGAAGCATGTAATTTTGGAGGATGGGTAAGGGTCATTGAAAAGTTGTTGGTGTTAATGTGAAACATAAAGGATCTTAACAGTAAACGTTTTTTCTCTCACCATACATAGCATGTATGTCGTGAGAAAAAAAAGAATTCTTCTCTTTTTATTCTTAAACAAATTAATGGGCCTTGAAACTTTCTTCAAGAAAAGTTGAGTAAAGACAGGAGTTTAAAAACTTAATAAATAAGACTTTATATAATATCAAACATAAAATGAAGGTAAAAAAAAAAAAAAAAAAAAATGACATTATACATATATAATATTTGTTTATATTTACACCTCTTTTAAATCATTTTTAAACATATAAAAATATGTTTATGTAATTGTGAAAAAAAAATGATAAATATATATCAATAGTGATTTCATCCTTAAAGGGTTCTCCCCCCTCTATATATATAATACTTTTAATTTTAACCTTGAAACATTTTCTGGATAAGTTACGGAATGTGAGAACTACAAAAAGTTATTCATTACTGATTTATACAATGTCTTCTTCGTCATGGGCGTAAAAGCCATCTGCCAGCCTACTGGCAGATTTCGAGATAGGAGAAGTTTTACTCTTTTTACGGGATAGGGTTGTCAGCCCTACGCCCTACAGTCACAAAAAGAAGGTGCTAGTCACTCGGCTGACAGGATCATTTTTAAATAATTAATTTTGCTACAAAATCCTATAAAGTTATTAAAATTTTTGCTATGCAAAACAAATGGTGAAAAATAATTATAAAACTGCATTAAATTCAGGTCGCAGGTCGATACAAAATAATGTAAATAAGAAAATGACATTTTAATATAAATTGTCACTTTTAATACTCATTTAAAATTATTTTTAAACAAATAAATTTAAAAAAAACGAATATACTAATATTTAAAAGTAAAACATTATAAATAAATAAATAATAATATTAAAAAACAAAAATATGAACTTAAAGTACTGCTATTTGACTACCCTTGATGATAGCATTACATACATTATAAAAGCAGACAAATTTGACAGAAGTGATGAGAGCTTCATTTGAATATTCAAGATTAGTTTTTCATAGATAAAATTTTTTAGTAATTATAATTGTAAGAAAATACATTGTGTCAACTAATAATACAGCTATTTATTGAATTGGTATAAAAGAATATTCAATCAAATCAATTAGAAGACACTTTCAGTTCTCTAATTGACTCTTGTAGTTCCCTAATTATTCTTTCTTAAGAAAAAAAAAATTCCCAATAGGATTACAATAAGAAATCTTTTTGTGGCAAAGCTAATTTAAATAACAACTAAGTATTTTTTTAAAAGATAGAATTAAAAACTATTAAAGTACTTAAAAGAAGTTAAGTAAAATTCTCTGCAAGAAATTATGGTCAACTTGAGTCTCTTGTCTTTATATTTAAAGCAATTTAAGTTATAATACACACTATTAAGAAAAAGTCAAAATATAGTAATAATAATAATAAGGAAAAAAATATTTATTCGTTGATGAACTGTATAAAAAGCTTCATTTGTCACTTTTCAGAAAAATTCATGAGAAATTTGAGAAGCAAGCAGAGAAGGGGAAAAAAAGAAAAAAAAAAAAAACGAACTATTAAGATATCCAATATAAAAAGGAAGAAAACCCAATACCTTGAAAAACATAGTTACGGTTATCAGAATTTCTGACGATGACAAAAGCGTTGCCAAACTAATCGAGAAACTTTTAAAATCTGCAATAGACAGCGTCACTGCAGATTTAAAAGTTTTCAATGGTCGGAAAATTAATGATGCCATAGATTTTCCTGGCAGAAAAATTCTTTCACTTTCGCTGTACCGATATTTAACATTATACATCATTTAAGTATTTACTGAGTCAGGAAAAAATATAGATATAAATAACTTCTTTGTATTGATATAACACAAAAATTTCAAAGTATAAAAAAAAAAAAAAATTATTATATATATATATTCTATTTTTATTTTAAAGATCTAAATGTATAGATGTATAAGAAAGTATGATTTCATCATTAGTAGTGGCGATTTTTTTCCATTTACGTACAAGTTAACATGACGAATTAAAATTTTGGAAATTAAATAAAGCATATGTCACTTATAAGATTGTGTCTTGTTATTTATGAGTTTCATAAAAGTAGATATCACGGCATTTTTAGGATAAAAGAATGTATAAAAAAAAATAAGATTTATTCGGAAGATATAATTTCAATTTTATTTAAAGCATATAGAGTTTTTCAAATTCTTCAGTGATTTATAACTTTTCGAGCAACGGTTCTTTGCTAGTTTACTTACGCAACTTGTAATCATTTCATAATAGAAATTGCACATGAACGTGGTCTAGTGATAACGTGCGCCGCTAGAGTGCAGAAGAATGCAGGTTCAAATCTAAAAGTGATATACCAAGTCAGTTTTCAGAAATGAGGAGACTCGATGGCAAATGTAACAACAAGCATAAGCGTCTCAGTCAGGCTGCTTCGTGGGCGGCTGCTTTTTCCAGGTTTCTCCCATATAACAAGCAAATGTGGAGCAGTTAACCTTTAAAGTCAAGACCACCCAACAGTGGTAGTCTGTGTGTATATAAGTGTGACACAAAGCCTAGCTATGTATAAAAAGATGGCTTTTTATATTAAAGTATACAATTAAATGTATATGAACAATTTACGCGCAAATAAACAAAAACAAATAATTTTATACAATAATATATAATTCTAATGCAAAAACTAATAAAATCGTGCGTTTTTGTTGCAATGGAGCACCCGTAGGTAGAAGTCGTTGGCTCCGTGACGCTGAAGAAGGAGGATAGTGCCTTCTGGGAGAACTACCCCTCATTTGCGTATCCTATGGAAGAAAACCCGATAAATAAACGAGTCCGACTGACGAGTCAAAATGCGGAATACCACAAACACCCTCGTTTTTGAAACAGTGTCTACAACAATGCCGCCAGTAGATTGAACCTCAGCCCTAATAATCACCAGCAGAGCACAAGTATGCTGATGAAATGTATGAACAATTTACACGCAAATAAACAAAAATAAACTTATGCAATAATTAATAAAAACGAATTTTCGTGTTAAAGAAGATTTTAGTTTTATCATAATTTAAAAAACTGGATTTGTCAAGATTCAATAACATAAGATAGTTATCATTAAATAATAAAATATTCAGATAAATAAACGAAATAATTATATTAGATTTATTTATTTTTTTTTTTTTTTTTCTTACTCGAAAAACTTTTGACGCTTTTCAAAAATAATAGATTGATTGGTTTAATTAATATCGATAGTTTGTTTTTTTTTTTTTTCCTTATTCAGATTTATAATTTATTAAGTTACTAATTTATTTGTGAATAAATTTATAGTAAATATATATTATTAAATGAATTTACACATGTAACTTAATAAAAAAAATATTCTAGAAAAAAAAAAATCTTTTTTTTTTGAACTAATTTTTTGTTTACGTATTCAAAATTAGATAAAAATCTGCAAAAGTCGAGGAAATTTTCTTTGGAGGAGAAAACTTTTCCGTTACTTCTTTACACAAGTCTCGACACACATAAAAATGTTTTTCATGGACAGTTGCCAATTACCGTAAGTTGCACTTAGCACGGGTTCTCTGAACTTCCGCAAATTAACTTGTCTTACACACTGAAAAGCATGCAGTGCGCGTCACAAAATATCCGCAAAATCTGCCAGAAAAAAATTCTTATATAAAAAAATCCATCCTCTGTCAAAAGAGAGAGGGAAAAAAAAACCCTATCTTTTTTTTTTTTTTTTTTTTCACCTTTTTCTTCTTAACAAGTAGAAATTACAACACATTTCCTAATTAAAAAAACTAATAAAAGACACCAAACATAAAAAGAAAAAAGGAAAAGGAAAGAAAGCTAAGAAAAATTGTGTCTGGAAGAGAATGAAAAGAGGGAAGAAATTTTCTTAATATTTACACAAAGGGGGTTATTTTAGGACGTTGTGGGCTTGATTGCCTCTGTTCTTCAAGCACAAAAAAAAAGGAGGGCCCTAATGAAGCTAATTAGCATTAAGCTACATTGGGTAATACAACGCTTAATATACAGGGGAGGCCCATTCTTTGGGGTATCGGAAAACAATTAAGTCGGCTCGTTTTGAGTTAAAATAAAGCACTGAATCTTTATGGTACAGAATCGCAGGAAAAGAAAAGGAGATATTTATCATTCATCGTAAAGTTGCGTGTTTATGAAGGATGCTATACTAGTGACTAATGCTGAATGATGGATTATTAACTCTTTCAAAGGATCCAAGTTTTTGCAAATATAAGAATCGTTTAGGAAGAATATCTCTAAAGAATTTCTTTTTCTAAAAAAATCGAAATTGTGTTTTGTTAGAATTATAATTAATACATTTATATAGCTTTTATTTATTTTTTAATGAAGAACTTCAGATATAAATTTAACCATTCGGATTTTACATTAGAATCACAACTATAATCTATGCCAGAGCTTTCGAGATCACCATGCGATATATCGCTGCTATCATTAAAAATATCTTCACTTTTATTAATTTTAAGGAAAAAAAAATAACAGATGGTAAATGTAAGTGGTCATAAGCATCATAAGCAACATATAACGTAGAGCTCCTTGCCAACCTTTTGGGTAATGATTTGGTTTGATTTGTCGTTCTACGGTCATTTTGGCTAAACAGACTTGGTCACAACATTTGGTCACGAAGGCTAAACAGGCTGGGATCTACAGTTTAAAGTGGATTCCGAACCACTAACAAACATGGATGGATGCCGAATTAAAGAGGATTTACCCGGTCTAATATGACTATAGAGCGTTAGGCGTAGGGCTGACAATCCTACTCCGTAAAAGAAAAACATCTCCTGTTTCAGAATCTGACAGTAGGTAGACGACCACGATCCAACATGGACCGTAGTGAAAGCCAGTATATATATTATATACTCAGAGGGAGGGAGAACGTTTTCGAATTGCCTTAACTTTTGAAGTCCAGTAAAATTTTCGCAAACTATACAATCTAGTGATTCAATTAAATTAACCAATTATCTTTTCAAAGAATTTGGTAAAGGTTATATATCAAAAATATTGCCGACTTTCAATTGCACGTTACTTTTTTTTTCTTCCCTTCCTCCACTTTTTTTTTGTGCGCGATTTCTTGCATTGATGCATATATAAAAGATTGTTTATGAATTATTGATAGTTTTAAATTCTCTTTTGGTAAATATGATTAAATCAGAAACACAAAGACTGCCATTCACTACTAACACAAAAAGTTTCATAATAAGTCCAATAAAGAACCCTATGATCGTCATAAACATGAATGGAATTTTGAAATATGCTCTACCACAAGAAGAATGAAACATTAAAATTGTTATGAACTGCTATTAAATCAACAATTAATTAGCTTTGAAGATAAATCTCCTATCCTTGTCTGCAAAGGAAAATCATTAAGCAGCATACAGTCTGAATAATTAATTATTTGAAAGCACAGAATCATTAACGTCGAAGAGTTTCCTTTCGATGTGATAAACGAAAACACCAAAACAATGACAACCACACAAATATATAACTGACAAATTTCTGGTACTTTATACGATGAGAAGATTTACATAATAATTTTTTTAATGGATTTGAAAGCCTAAAATTATGGAAATTATTGTTCCAAAAATAGTTTAATCATGATAGTTGCGTCATTTCATTAATTAGCATGGTGAATATACAGGGGTTCTTCAAAAAAATAATGGAAACACCATAGATATATAAGATTCCTTTTATTAGCATGTGTATGACCGCCTTTGGCATGTAATACAGCTTGGATTCGCCTAGGAATCAATTCATACAAGTGCTGAATCGTGTTTAGAGGAATATTGTACCATGGAGATATTGTGAAAGTTCTGGGAGTACTGCCGGTGGAGGATATCGATTCTGTATTGAACGCTCTAAAATAGACCATAACGGTTCAATGATATTGAGGTCGGGTGACTGTGCGGGCCAGGGAAGATGTTTAATTTCATCCTCGTGTTCATCAAACCATGATCGGACAAGTCTCGCTGCATGGATGGGTGGGTGCATTATTATCCTGGAAAATTCCGTCTCCCTTCAGAAACAAAGTGTGCATCATAGGATGGACCTGGCCAGCTAAAGGTCTCTATACTTCTCTCCAGCAATCCTTTCTTTCAGGGTTACGATTGGTCCAGCAGAAAACCACGATCCGACAGCCCATATCATGACAGATCCACCTCCATACTTGACAGTTGGAAGGAGACAATCACGATGCTTGTGCAGATGTCCTCCAAATGTACACCCGTCCCGTTGTAGGGAAAAGTGTGAAAGACGATTCGTCAGACTATATTACTTTCTTCCACTTATAAATCTACAGGTACCGACTTATCAATGGACCGATCATAAAGGCTTTACATCTATTAGTGCTGCAACTTCTATAGTTTCGAAATTACAAATAATTAGTGCGTGTGGCTTTGAACAACAACAACAACTAAAACTGAAAGCTGCCAATGAACACAAATTCAACACCTAATACACCAGCAATTGCATCTTTTCATTAAGTAACACGGTGAACATATGAAGGCTTTACATCTGTTAGTCCTGCAACTTCCAGAATTGCGCAATTGCTAAATAATTAGTGAGTGTCGCTGAGTCATTCGCTTTGGAACAGCACCAACAAAAACTGAAACCTACCAACGAACATGAATTCAACACCTAATGTATCAACACAAATGACACCATCCATCGATCATCTCCAATCAATTACTTGCAAGTTCACGACAAGCAAACTAGCTGGTTGTCTACACAAACACACCAAAACAAGCAGATGTAGTGATGGCAACATGGCATCCGATACCATTCTGTAACAAGATATTAACTGTAACCTCCCAAATTCATGCCCTCTCCCCGCAGAAAACCCCATACAAACGACTTCCTCCCCCTCTAAAAAATAAAGGGTGGGGTGGAAAGAGATATTATCTTCAGTAAAAGTACCCTGTTTCCCCCAACTGCAAGAGGGAGGAAACGAGAAAAAGCAGACAGAGAACTACAGTTGCGTGACCTCCTCCGGAGAAGTTGAGGGTACCACGCTCAATATTTAGCCACTAATGGCTCCAGAGATGCTCAAAGACGACGGGGCTTTTCTTAGTGAAAAACTAAAGAAAGACTTCATTTATTATTACACAGCTTCTTCACTGACCCTTTATTTGAGGAGTTCCAAGTGGATAAAATACTGTTCGCTAAAATGTATCTATCCTTCTACCTAGTTTTTTTTAACAACATATAATTTCTAAGAGCATTGCTGCTTTCTTAACTTTAATTCTTTTTTATTTTAATTTTTTGGTAATTTTTTCTATTCATGCAGCTTATTTTTTTTAAATTTTAATAGGAGGTGCAGGGTTTTTCTCCCGGTACTCCGATAAACTACACAACTTTGCACTTTGCTGAAATATATCATTGAAAAAAGGGGCAAAAAGTTTCGACAGAAAATTAGTTTTCTGCATAAAGTTAATTCTTTCCGTCCGAAATTGGAAAAAAAGTAGCAACGAATATTGTCATTCATAAAAAAAAAATAATAATAATAATAATATAAATAAAAATGCTTTTTACAGAAATTTAACAGAATTTGTGTAAACAAAGATGTTTACTTCTCGTAAACTCATAACACATTGATTGGAGAACATCGATAAATATTGTCTTCTGTATTGATCCATTGGGAACGTGTATCCATTAGTATCACATATCAAAACAAAAGAAAAGCTTTGTTTAATTTCATTTAACCACTTATGATTATAAATTCACTAGCGCTTTGGCATTCGGTATAGTTTCGTTCGAATCCCGGCGGTGCCAAGGATGTGTGTGTGTAGTGGTTCGGAATCCACTTTAAACCGTATGACTATAGAGCATTGGTGTATAACTGACAACCCTACCCCAAAAAAAGAAAACATCCTATTCTTGAAATCTGCCGGTAGACGGACGGCCTGGTCCACCATGGGACTGTTGTGCCAATGAAGAAGAATTATAAATTATTATTGATGTATTGTAATCTATAGATTTATAAGCTCACAATCTATCTTTACCAATTTCAAAATAACAAAAAAATAACTTTTAAAAACAAAATATATAATGTAACGCTACCCAACCAAGCACCTCAAGATTCTATATTAGTACTACAAAAGCCAACAGTCTGATGATAAGATGCCAGTCTACCACTTCAAGTGGCACTGGTTAAATAAATAGGGTACGAACTTGTAACCTCTTCTTCCAAGAAGCCACACTCCGGCTTCAGTTGATATTCCTGTAGGCCAAGTTAGGCATTTAGTTAATCTTAAAAGTAATAGAAGAATAGCTACAAACTGCACATAAGTGTCTCATCACAATAACTTACGGATGACATCAATGTACACTCAACAGAAGACACCCACTATAGAAAATTACAGTGCAAATTAAGTTATTCAGTAAGTATCCACCAAATAAAGTCCCTACTCATACATCAAAATAGCATCTGGTGCCAAAAATAACCAGCGAATATTTGTCACACCAAAAATAGTTAAGGCGTTTTCCAAGATAGCTGAATCAGATATGATTCAGAGATAAGCAACATCGAAAAAATAAGCAATGACTAACATCATAACCAAATATAGTTAAAGTGTGCCGCTTATTATTTCCAAAGATAGTAACTCAGTCGAACTTAAAAGATTGTAGTATTTGTTTTGTATAGACATTATAAAATGTAGGATTTTTCAGAATTGAAAAACTTTTACGTATTCTAATACAGAAAAGTTCTTCAATTTTGAAAAAATCCTAGAATTCTAAAAATCCTAATAAGTGGTACGAATGCAGCGCAAAAAATTAAAAAAAAATTGCACAGAATGTTCGAATGCGTTCCTTTAAGAAGGAATAATATGTAATAAACTTTGTATGATGTTGATTATTTTGCATAAAAATTGCATGTTCTTCACTAACATTACAGCCTTGTACAAGCATGACCTCCAGCACAACAAGCTCCCTTCTGTCTCGCACCAATGTCAATCTCTCTTCCATTAATAATTTTCTGTTGTGTAAGATCCTCTTCAACACTATTAATCCATCTTTCCCTTGGTCTCCCACTCTTCCTATTGATGAACAATTTACATAACACTACTTTTAATGATGTTTCCCTCATCTCTGCGATGCGCATGTCCGGAGCCAGCGATTCTTTGTGATTTGATGTATCTCACAATGTGTTTATTTTTAATTAAGTGTTCAATTTCTTTGTTTGGTCTTCTAATCCATATATGATGGTCAACTCTTTGACCAAATAACTTTCTCAAAATTTTTCTCTTAATTAAAATAATCAATTAAATTAATTTAAATAGTCTCAAATCTTTGGGTTTGACATATCCGAAAATAAGTTAACCATGGAAGTGTAAAATTCCAGAGAAAAGTCTTCAGTGTTTGAAATTTTGAAATTACTTCTGTAGTCTTAAAAGCAAATTATAAAATTTTCTGGAAAAATCAAACATTTCATCTTAGTCGATAACTTACCCATGCATAAACATTCCTACAGATTTCAGAATAACCAGTTGTATAAACATAACATAAAGAAAAGAAGCAAAATTATAATAATTTATTCACATATGTCTTTCAACCCAATAAAAATAAAGTCGTCTGTACCTAGAGCATTCCATTCGAAATTCGAACACCTTTCCCTAGTTGCCATTACCAGTTTATCCCTTCATTTCTAGCAGCAAATAAATTAATACCGGGCGATAACAAACGATTTGGAACCAATTTGGAAAATGGCGGGAAAACAGAAAACAACAAACACAGAAAGAAAGAAGAACACACCCCGATTCGAGTCGTTGGAAAAAGATTGGAACAAATCGAAAGGCAACCAATACCAGAAAACATAATTGGGGAAAAGCGCCAACGTGAATGGCGAAATCGCTCTTTTATGGTAATCGCTTCACGCTAATCAACAATCTCCCTTTACTTTCTGATAAACGGTTTGTGTTCTGTTTTTCCATTTTTTCTTCTTTTTACGGTTATTTCTAGCTCTGTAGTAGATGCATGGGTCTGGAATTCCATGAAAACTTAGATGAACCAGGCGTGTGTCTGTGCCGAGTGAAAGTAATTTAATATGGTAATTGAATTTCCACCAAAAAGGGGGAATGGATAGATCGGTATATGCTAATTCCGGGGAAAATGTTTCGGCGATACGAGGTTAATGAATGTTAAGTCTTTTCTTCCCTTCGGCATTTACGTTTAAAAGGGAATGGAATGAAGATCTTGTGAATGGCGAGCGTAGAAAAGAATGAAAGTGGAAGAAGGTTGGTTTGGATTGGATTGGGTTTTCATTCAGATGTATTTGATTTACCCTAATGATAGGCGAATTAGGTTTCATCGTAGTCCTAATTTGTGGTAGCTGAATATTGAATAACAAAAGGTGATCACATTCACTGAAAATACGTATGAGGTAGTATGCTAAATTTATTAATTAATGAAATAAAATAAAATTTTGTGGAATTGCTATTTAACATCTCATCAAATATTAAATAAATTTTGTAATTATATTCTTACATTTTTATTCACAAAAAGAAGGATTGTCACTTTTATATGTCGACTTTCAGTCATGCTTATTAAAAAGTAAGAGCCTGATGACCAAGTGACTAGCGTACTGGCGTTCGGTACCACAGGTTTCGGGTTTGAGTCCCGGCGGTTTTTATAGTTGTTCGGAATCCACCTTAAACTGTAGGCCCCATTCTAATATGTAGAGTGTTGTGCGTAGTGCTGGCAAACCGACCCCGTAAAAAAGAAAACATTTCCTTTCTAGAAATCTGCAGCAGGCAGACAGCCTTGGCCCACCATGGGACTGTTGCGCCAATGATGAGGATAATTACATATATATATATATATATATACTCGTATACTGTAAAACATGTAATTTTTATTTATTCATCATATAAACTATTTTGGTTACCTATTAACAGTTGTAGGTTGTAGTTTGTTGTAGTAACAGGTGTAGTTTGTTGCCACTGATGATGATGATATTTGAAAAATTATAATTTGGACAACACTTGTAGAAAATTTTAATGAGGATTAATAATTACATTAAAATTTGTATTAATAACCAGACATTGGATTTACGGATTGAAGCAATTCTGTTTTAAGAAATGGTGAATCGAACGTTTTACGGTTCTATGCCAGGGATGGACATGATAAAACTGTCAGCCAGAAAGACTGTAAACTTTTGCGTAGCTAAAAAGGTTGGAGGAGGGTGGAAATCTTCTACTTGCCGCTATCTTGTAATGTTCGTTCTAATTTATCAAGTTGGTAAAATATATAGTAACCTCTTCCCCTTCAGTTACCATGGATAACTCTTAATCTATTACACATCTGGCTTTCCAGGAGTGAATGGCCTTGGTTCAAGCATTTTAAACCAGCAGCAAATATTTAATTAAAAAAACTTTGATTAACTATGGTTAAATGTCAATTCAAACACATATCTTTAATGCATTTGAATTGTCATTTAAACATAAAAAATTAAATTACAAAATTTTAATTGATAAAAGAAATATTTGACTCAGTCCCGTATTTGTTTGTGTTAAAAAAATTAATTAAAAGAGAAAGAACTTACAGCAAAAGGCTTTCCAATATTAAATTTCAAGATTCAACACGAAGTCCGGATAATGCGTAATGTAAATAATGCTAATAGTGTAAATAATAATAATAAAGTAAATAAATTCGAATAATGTAAACTAACGATGAGTATTTTTAAAGATAAAAAATTATACATTAAAATTTTATTTTAAAATTAAATCTTTTATCTTTATCAAAGCCGTCTGCTTACTGTCAGATTTCGAAATATGAGGTGTTTTCTTTTTACGGAGTAGGGTTGTCAACTCTACACTGAACGTTCCGTAGTCATATAAGACCAAGACCTACGGTTTAAAGTGGATACAACCACTACAAACCTCCATGGCACTGCTGGAACCCGAACCAGAAACCTATGGCACCGCGCGACAGTCACTCGGCTATCAGGCCCATGTCTTTTTCTACCACCTTTTAATTACATATGTCATGAAAAAAATTATAGAACTAAATAAAAAAAAGTATTTTTATAACTAAACGAGAAAGAAGAATTGTAAATATAAGTTAAGCTTTTACCAGACAAGAGGAAAAAAATAATTTTTTTTATATATATATATATAAAACAAAAAAGTAAGTGTAAGTAAAATATTTAGTAATAATAATTTATGAAAAATTGTACTTTCCCATTAACAAAATCTAATCAATGTTTTTTTAAATAATTTAAAATCCTTTCCTTGCGAAAATGGAAGAATAAACTTAATCATATGTAATGAAGTACTTCTTTAATCATAAGTACGTCAACATCTTAAAATCCAACAAAGAAGGTCTGTTTTAGACCACTTCTATGTAACAACACGTTTTCTGGGAAATAAGCGGCATGAATGAATATTTAAACTCCGGTGAAAAGAGAAAATAAGATTAGATTGCAATAAGATATTTACAACGTTTGTGAAGAACCGAATTTGATTTTAATGAATGAATAATCGATTCAAAACAAAAGATTTCCTTTAGAGATAACAGATTGAAAAAAAAAGCACCAACTGAATTCGTTAACAAGGTATCAAGCGATATTTTAATAAATCCGTGTTTTACCAATACATTTAAAAACATGATCAAGTATTTTTTTCTTCTTCAAACATAAAGGAGGTGGATATATCTAATATTTAATGTTTCGTACTGTATAAATTACCAAGTTCAAAGCTGTTGAAGAAAAATACAAACTTCAGTACATAATAGAATTTTGTATCATATTTATGGCGAAAAAAATACAAATTTTTGATAAATAAAACAAAAATATCTAAACTTTTTATAAAAAAATCATATTATTTCATAGTTTCAAAAATCAAAATTTGAAAGAAAAAAAAAAAAAAAAAAGAGATGGTTATGACTATAATTATGCAAATTACCACTCAAAAGCTAACTTCTGCTTGTATTTACTGTATAGTACTACTGAGGCTAATTAAGATATTGAGGAATTCTGCCAGAAAAAAAAAAAATAAATTCAAAATTTAGAAAGAAGCATGGTTCATTAAAATGCTTACTGACTTACAATAGATAGCCACATGAATTGCAATGACGAAACTTGACTGAAACCCCAATTAAGATGACCTAAACATTCAGGACTTTCAATTGCAAACTTCCTGTGAATCAGGAATTTTATCCCGTGCCCAGCCTACTCTATATCAGAGCATTACATATTATGCTCTGATATACAGTAGGCTGGGTATCAGTAGACTAATCATCACAGCACAAGATAAATCACCCTTTAAGATACTCAGGACTTTACCAATATAGACTCTGGACTTGAGATATCTCACCAGCCAGAGGTCCTATGGGGTTTCATACAATGAACGGCGCGTGTCTCACTTAAGAAGAGCACAGACACTGCACTGAATTAGTGAAAATGAAATAATTTCACTATTATTCCGTTTAGCTAATCATAAACGTGAAATCATATATTGCCATATCATACACATAATATAAAATCATATATTACGAAAGAATGATTATTTAATGTTGCACTCAAGATATTCACTGCAAACCTTAATATGTCTACCAAGTACTCTTTGGAAAAAATATATAGATAATAATAAATATATAGAAAATATATCTCCAAATAATGATAACTTTATTATAAAAAAAAATTTTAAAATTTAATAAAAATTTTAAAAAAAAAAAAGGAAAAAAGGGGAAAAATGTTAAAAACTACATCTTCGGCTATTTTTATTTCGTATTTATATAAACATATTATAATATTTTATATTTATATATAGCAGACTAAATAATAATAAGACATACCTTAAGTTTTCTTAAGAAACTCGCGTTTTCAGAGAGACGTCCCAGACGTGTCAAAAACAGTACACGAACCAAAAAAAGGAAATCACATTTCTGTAAAGAACAAATAAATAAATAAATATATGTACAAAATTATATTGTGTCATATAATTGACATAAATAGAAGTTTTAAATAAATACTAATAATCTTTAAAAAAGCAAAAATTAAAAATTAGCACATTTTGATATTCATTGAAAAGGTAGAAAATTGCAAAAAATTAAATAATAAATAAATAAAATAATATATATATATATATAGGGCAATACAGTCCATGTTGGACCATGTCCTCCAGCCTAATGGCAGATTCCGAAACAGGAGATGCTTCTTTTAACGGGATCAATTTGCCAGCCCTACGCCCAACGCTCTACAATCATATTAGACCGGGACCTACGGTTTAAAGTGTATTCCGAACCACTACAAACATCCAAGGCACAGCGGGAACTCGAACTCGAAACCTGTGGCATCGAGTATCAGTGAGTTAGTCATTCGGCCATCAAGGACTATTCTATAATATTGCCAGTATTCATTGTATTATAGGTTTCGTTTGTCACACTACTGTCATTTTCTTGCACACTCTAGGTTAAAGTAGACAAGGATCTGCTATTTAAAGTGGATTTCGAACCAATACAAACAGCCATGGCAAAGCCTTTGGCACCGAGCGATAGTCACTCGGCCAATAGACCCCATATATGTATAAAGTGTGCATGTTCAGAAATTAAATCATTAATAAAGCTTATTTAATAAAATTAAAGCTTTATTTAGTATTTATAAAACAATTAGTATTTATACTGTATTCTTTATATTTAAAATGCCTTTTTAATAATTAAAAGATTATTGAATAATTATTTCCAGCCCTTATTATCTGGTTTGTGAATATTTCGAAAATATTTCGAACAAAAAAGTCAATAATAAATTCTAAAAACCACAGTACAATTTAAAAGTAAATCACGAACGAAATGCTAAAGTACAAACGAAGAAATAAATAATGAATGCATTTATTTAAGACCCATAAAACAAGGATAAAACACTTACAATTCTAAAAACACACACACACACAAAAACTGACGCGAAGGCTGCAAGGGCAACAATTATTTTCAGACTTAATTGGCACTATCGTCGTAAAATCTATAGTATTAAACCGTGTTAAATGACACGTGCACCGCCATAAAGTCGCGACTCTTTGACTGGGCAGAATTTGTTTTCATTGGAAAGACATGCCACCGTGCTGCTTCTAGTTCAAAGGCAGACATAAATGTCAATTCAGGAATTTAGGATAAAATGTTACCATGCATCAGTATTTTCACTGATAATAGGAATAACTTCTCTTGCTATCTCAATGGGTAATAAGAAGAATGCGTATTTTATCAGTGAAATGTCGTAATATTTTGTAGTACCTGGGATAAGAATATTTTATAGCGGAATTAGCTTTTGGTTTATTGGATCACATACCATAGTGCATGGGACATGACATTCCTCATGGTTTCATATGCATTATACATAAGCTCCATAAAGCATAGGCGACTATAGTTGTTTATATATGGTTTTATAGCAGTAAATAAAATTTTTAAATAAATACAAAGAACATGAAAATGAAGATATGTTATATGATACAAATAACTTAAAAATTAAAAATTTTATTATCACTAATTACATTTCTTATAGATAACCATAATTAGTACAAATTTAACTAAATACTCAGAAAAAAATAGCTGAATATAATTTAAACCACAATAACTCGAATCCTGAGTTTTTAACACATCAGACATATAAAAAATTTAATATGTTTACATATTAAGTTAATAATTTCAAAAATTTTCAGCACAAAAAATTAAATAAAAATTAAATTCAATCAAGTTTGACTACTTTATTTTCAATCCGAACAGCAAATTAAATAAAATAAAACTTTAAAAGATAAAATTTTATACTTAAAAATAAAATAAAAAATTTTATATAAAAATAAAATAAAAATTTAAATAAAATCTTAAAAATTTATAAAAATAAAATTTTATAATTTTATATTTAAAAATTTAAAATAAAAAATAAAAAAAGTTAAAATAATATAGATAAAATTTTATAGATATTCATTCATCTATTTTGTAAAATTAAATTTAATAAAAAATAAATAAAATTTTATATTATAGAAATATTTTTTAGATATTCGATTAATAAAACAAAATTTAAAAAAAATACATATAAATATACAATTATAAAAATAAGATAAATTTTATAGATACGCATTCATCTGTTCGATAATTAAATAAATCATATATATTTCAATTACAAATCAGTGTTGTACTGCAATTTTTATTAAATTTACAAATCGAGGTTATATATATATGCCACGAACAGTTCACCGACCGACTGGAGATGGGGGGGCATTGCCTTGCCTTTCATGACTTTTAGGATTAACTATCCCATATTTCCATGTTTTCGGGAGAAAAACTGAAAAACTCCCACCAAGCAGCAATAATTGCAACAGATGCCACCAATGGATTCGAATCTATTTCTGCCTGCACCTACCTGACAACCAATCGGATAATCAATCAATTTAACAATAATTTCTCAAACAAAGTAAAAAACATTAAAAATATAATACCATTAATATTGAAAAAAAAAATATATAAATTTTCCTTAATATTGAATAAAAAGGCTACATTCTGGACTTTCAAAAATACAAGCACTTCTGCACTTGTTTTTATTTCCCTATAAAATCTATGAGAATCCTGTTTCTTCCACCATAATGCCCTTTTATTACATGAAGAACGACTGTTCCGACAAGAAAGACAGAAAAGAGGAAAAATTCAAGTGGAACTGAAGATATCAAGTGTCAAGCAAGAACAACCAGATCCGGCACTTGGTGGTAAAAAGAACAACAGCAGGGAATCTAAGCAGGAATTAATCGCAGGGCGGCTTTAAGTTAATGACAGAAAAGATCCAAGAATAAAAAAATACCCCAAAAAAGAAAAAAAAAATGTGTCAATAAAATTCCAGACTTATTCTATCAACATGATGCTGCACGTTATGAGGACAACAATCGGGCCATCAACCAATTAAACAATTATTTTTCAAGCAAAGTAAAAATAATTAAGCACCGAAAATATAATACCATTAATATTGGAAATTTTCCCTATTCCTGAATAAAAAGAACAATAGCTACATTTTGGCCTTTAAAAAAACTACAAGGACTTTTACACTTATTTTTATTTCCCTATAATCTATGAAAAACCTGTTTCTTCCACCATAAGACCCTTTTATCAAATGATGAACGACTGTACCGACAAGAAAGACAGAAAAGAGGAAAAAATTCAAGTGGAACTGAAGATATCAAGTGTCAAGCAAGAACAACCAGATCCGGCACTTGGTGGTAAAAAGAACAACAGCAGGAAAACTAAGCAGGAATTAATCGCAGGCCGGCTTTAAGCTAATGACAGAAAATATCCAAGAATAAAAAATTACCCCAAAAAGCAAAAAAGATTAGTGTCAATAAAATTCCAGACTTATTCTATCAACATGATGCTTTATATGAATCCAGCTTTCATCCATGAGCGGGGCGTTGACAGCTTGGGCCCTCGAATCTGGTGGCCCCACCCTCAATGAGCGCTTTGTTGCCAATCGGCGGGTGTGAAATACCAGCTGTGACAAACGCAAACACTTCCTACGGCGAAAGCGTGGAATAATATCGTCTTTGTTTTTCGCGCCAGTACACAATGGAATACTTTTTTTTATTTTTTTTTTTTTTATTCCTCCTTCTGATATTGTCTGTCCAACAATACTAGGAGAGGAACACTTTAAAAAAAAAACTTTGCGAATAAAAATGTTTTCTTTGTGCTTTAGCAAATGTTGATTCAAGAAACCGCTTTTGTGATGAATTACATCTAGAATACCAACTGAGTACCAACTCAAGAAGTTTTTGCTTTTTAGCATTTTGCGCGAGGAATATAAATGTATTTGCTGTATTTAGCCGCGAATTATACGATATTGCTTTGTTGAAATCGTAGTTTTATTAACTTGATATTTTGATTTTGATAATCTTTTAGATTAAATTTTGTTAAATGACTTTATTGTCATTATTAGTGTTTTTTATATAGGACGATGTTCTTTACAAAATGCTTCATGTTTTTTTTTAACTATAGAAATATCAATAATGAGCATTTAAGTTTGTAAACAAATAAAAAGTTTAATTATCTATTTTAGCATTAATAACATATAGAATTTTCTTAAGATATCTTATTAATGTTTTCGTGTCTTGAATACCAATAGTCATATAAAGAACAGTAGAAATTTATTACTAAATTCAAAAACGTAGATTATAAAAATATTTATAAGTCAGAAGAAATAAATGTTTCTTCTACAATATGAAACATCATTAAGTGAATAATTGATTTGGCATTTTAAATAGCCAAGTCCAAATTTTATTTCACGATAACTCAAATAAACATATCCAAAACAAAAACATTCTGAAGAAATTCAATGAACATTTTATCAGAAGAATGGAATATCTGGATTTTACACACATAAAAAAAAAAAAAAAATCTTTATCAAGTTGTCAAATTCTGGAAGAATTAACAAATTCAAATTTGTATCTGTAATTGGTTTGTCGTTCTACTGTCATTTTTGGCACACTTTAGGCTAATTAGACCGGGACCTATAGTTTAATGTGGATTCCGAACTACTCAAAAACATCCATGCCAAAACCAAGATTCGAACCTGAAGCCTGTAGTACCAAAAGGCCAGAGCATTGGCCAATTGGCCAACAATATTGTATTTGGAATATCGCTATCCATATCGCTTGTATATAGTGGAAGAATTAACAAATAGAAATTTGTATATGGAAGAACTAAAACAACCAAGTAATATTCAAAGTTGTTGTTGTCGTCGTATCCCTGAAGAGTACAAGAAAATCAAATATCGTGGTGATCCCGAATACTATTGGCTATGTTAATTGTTAGCTCGAAGTATAAATCGTCTTCCGAGAGATGGTTTAGACAATGTATGGCAGATGCAACAGCTGGGCACTCAAAGACATGATGAGGAGGAGTAAGCTCGCCATCAGAGCAGTTGGCACACTTTTAGTATTTTTTTCTCGCCAGCAGCATAAATTTTCATATTTTTGGGGTGTTTCATCCTTCATCTTGAGAGAGCAGTAGCTGTTTTTCTGTCGACATTTAGTTTTGTAATTTGATATCTAGTTTTAATCTTGGACGAAATTATAAATTTAGATTTTGACAAGGCCTTTGCAACTGCAAGGAAAGTAGGCAGTCTGATCCAGACTTCAATAATCAAAATTTTTCAATACAATAAAAAAAATAGTAAAATTTATAATAATAATCATAATAAATGCTCTCTTTATATGAAACTTCATGAAAAAACATTTTATTTTTATTTTGCATTTTAATTCAACACATCGAACAAACAATAAATTTAATATGCCCCATCGTTAAAAAAAGAATTTTAAAAATGAACTAGTAGAATAAACATCTGGATTCGCACAATATGACGACTCAGAAGACACAGAATAAGGCTTTTTTTTTTTATTGATTGAAGATGATCCGAATGGTGATAAATATGCCACTTTGGTAATCCAACCACTTGAAGGGGCCTCTGGAGAAAAAAGGGAGAAATAATAGAAGAGAAAAAAGAAAGCAGCACGAGATATTTTGGAAGACGAAGGTCAAGGGAAGTGCCCTGTGAAAGTCCACCATCCAGAGAGATATTTGATACAACGATAGTAGACTCTTGACATTAATGGCGGCAGATAAGAACTGCGTAAAAGGAGCCTCGTTGGAACACGAGCGAACAAGAATACCGGAAAGATGTCGGTACTCGTTTGAAATGGACACAAAGCAAAAGGGAAATGAGTGCGGACTGTACGGAACGAGTAGTTTGGTACATTTAGATGACGATTGTGATATATATTTTTTTAATTGAAGTTAATTTAAAAGATTTTTTTTATTAATATTGTGCAAGATATTTCAGTATTGAGAATGTACGTAGATGTGGTTAATTAAAATAATTGTAAAACCAATAATTTTAATAAAACTAACAAAATCAATATAATATTAAAAAACAGTTACAATTTTTATAATATTACATTCTCGACTGCATTACAAGCGTAACTAACATAATATTAATTAAAAAAGAAAAAAGCACCTAAAAATGAATATATATATATATATATATATATATATATATATATATATGGTATTTTATTCTTGTAATTTATTTCATATTTAATTATGAATTATCCAGGATAATTTTAAATATTTTTGATAAAAGACGCAAGCTAGATTTAAAAACCATCATTTATGAATTCAAATCAATGCTAAGAAGTCACAAACGAGTCATTTAAAAATGCAGTTCAAAATGACAAAACTAAACCCAACATAAAAAAATTCAGAAATAACCGAGGTACTCATCCAAGTTTGAAATATATATTACTGGCACCAAAAATATTAGCATTGTAATTTATATATGTTCATTAATATTTTCAGTAAAGCTATTATTATAAAGACTATAAACTAAAAAAAAAGATGTATCAAATAAGGCATACATAAAAGACACTTTAATAAAAAAAAATCTAATAACATAAAGGAATGAAATAAAAATTTGACCATACAAAGAGAATTTATAATTAAATATGATTTTAACACAAAAATTTTATACAGAAATCGTATACAAACATTATCAAAAGGGAAAGAATCGACTCTTTCGGGGACATAACATTAATTCTTCGAGATGTTCTTAGTGTTCAGAGAGTGTCTTGATATATGGATGACTATTTTGTTTCCATCAACTTCGGTTAATGGGCGAGTTACAATGGCCAAACGATGATCAGTTACATGCATACATTTTCTATTAGAAAGAGATTATGAGACCACAAAGCATCTGGATTGGAAAGCTTCATATTTGTGGATTTAAAAAAAAAAAAGAGCTTAGAGTTTGGCTTGCTGATTTAAGTTTGGTGGAAGATAATTTTGGATATATTGTGAAATATTAAATAATCATGACAAAGTCTGGATGGTAGTACAGCATTTTTACTATTTGTACTATCTCTGGTATTTTTTTCTTCTTCTATGTAGGTTTGGTTTGGTTTGATTTGTAGTTTATACGGTCATTTTTTGCACACTTTAGGCTAATTAAACCACGACCTACAGCTTAACGTGGATTCAAACCACTAACAAGCATCCATACCACCGCCAGGATTCGAGCCTGAAGCATTTGTATCTAGAAGTCAGAACATACGGACAGTACTCGTTATAAATAATCTAAATAAAATCTTGAAACAACTTTAACGTGAATTATAGTCATAACACGAGTATCACATCGGTTAATTGCAACCTGAATTTAATGCAATTTTATAATTATTTTTCACTATTTATTTTACATAGCTAAAAGTTGAATAATTTTGCTACATAATTTTGCAAAAAGCTAATTATTTAGAACAGATGCTTAATAACCGAGTGACTAGAGCTCTGCCTCTCAGTACCACAAGCTTAGGGTTGAGTCTCGGTGGTGCCATGGATTATTATAGTGGTTCGAATCCACTCTAAAACTGCAGGTCCCGGTTTAATATGACTGTAGAACAATGGACATAGGGCTGACAATCCTACTCTGTAAAAAGAAAGTCATCTCATGTTTCAAAGTCTGTCAGTAGGCAGACGGACTTGGCCAGCAATGGAGCTGTTGCGGCAATGACGAAGAAGAATTATTTAAAAGTTCTTTTGAATTTGAATGAAAACAATCATCTTAAAATTAATATAAAAAATTTACCATGGTAATTATTAGTCAGTAACCATGGTAACTTCAACCAATTAATTTTAACTTAATAATGCTTAATATTGGTAACATAATAACAACCTAATTTTTTTATCACATTATCATTATGTTTTTTTTTTTATGCAGACAAGTTTGGAAGTCGTTTTAAGCTAAATAATAATAATAATAAACATTTCTTTCTGAATAACATCTTCTAAGCTTAAAAAAAAAAAAAAAACAAGATGTCAAGCCAACTTAGAGATTGTAAAGCCGAAATCAGCAAAGTAGAAGAAAAGTCCCGATACAGATGAATTAAAAAAAGAAAAGAGGAGGAGACAAAGGTGCACACAATTATGATGTCTGAGGCGAGGCGAGGAGAAATTGGATAAGGGAATCGAGAGAGATAAAAGAGGAGAACATGGCAGTTTCGATGGGAGCCGACTTATTTGTCATGGCAGTTGTCGGAGGATGCATGACTTCTCATTCTTCTGACTTCCGAGAAGGAATGAGAAATTTCGGTTGGGGCTTCCTTCTAGTGTCAAAATAGGAGAGAAAAAGTTCTTCTCTTCTGGTGTCAAAGTAGGAGAGAAAATCATCTGCTTTCTGTTCTGAAGGCTCTTTGTACTATTTCTTTTCCCCTCTTTTCTATACTTTGATCAAATAACGAATTCTTGGTAACTGTATCACATGTTTTACAGAATCGAAAAGAAAAAATAAATACAAAAATAAAAAGTACCAAAAAGAAATAATTGGTAATTCCTTACAAGAAGAAAAAAAATTAAATTACATACTCAAATATTAAATGCAAAAGGAATATATCAAATATTATATGTATAGATAGTGTTATGTGCATATTTAATGAATATATAATACATTAAAAATATATTAAAGAGGTGTATAAAATACGTATTATATGTAAAGATCAATATGAGAATAAGAAATCATTTATTGTAAATGCATGATTATTAATGAGCTCCAAAATAATGCTAAACGACGCAATATGCAGATGGTCTTGGCCTACCATGGGACTGTCGTGCCAATAAAGAAGTATTATTTAAAAGTGCTTTAGAATTTGAATGAAAACCATAATCTGAAAATTCATATAAAAATTGCTATGGTTACTGACTAATAATATTCCAATATCAACTAATAACTTTACGACATTCAGTGTATGGCAGAACATCGGATTAGTATGACCAAACATAATAAAATGAATTTTTTTTTTTATCTCGTTAACATTATGCTTTTTTATATAGACAAGGTTGGAAGTCGTTTTAAGCTAAATAATAATAATAATATGCATTTCTTTATGAATAATATGTTCTAAGCTTAAAAAAAAAAAAGCACAAGATGTCAAGCCAACTTAGAGATTGTAAAGCCGAAATCAGCAAAGTAGAAGAAAAGTCCCGATACAGATGAATTAAAAAAAAAAAAAAAAAAAAAAAAGATGGGGGACGGGCAAAGGTGCACACAATTATGATGTCTGAGGAGAGGCGAGGCGAGGCGAGGAGAAATTGGATAAAGGAATCGAGAGGAGATAAAAGAGGAGAACATGGCAGTTTCGATGGGAGCCGACTTATTTGTCATGACAGTTGTCGTAATGCATGACTTCTCATTTCTTTTGACTTCCGAGAAGGAATGAGAAATTTCGGTTAGGGCTCCCTTCTTTTCCAGTGTCAAAGTAGGAGAGAAAAATCATCTGCTTTCTGTTCTGAACGCTCTTTGTACTATTCCTCCCCCTCCCTCCCTCCCTCTTTTCTACACTTTGATCAAATAACGAATTCTTGGTAACCGTATCACATGTTTTTACAAAAATCGAAGAGAAAAATAAATAACAAAAATCCAAAAATAAATAATTTATTACGAGAGGAAAAAAATAAATAAATAAATTGCATACTCAAATATTAAATGCAAAAAGGAATATATCAAATATTATACGTATAGATATTATTATATGCAAATCAATAAATATATAATGTATTAAAAATATGTATATTAAGGAGATATATAAAATATATGTGAAGATCAATATGACAACATTAAATTATTCATTGTAAATGCATGGTTCTTAATAAGCTTCAAAATAAAGCTTTTCTAGTGTCAAAATAGGAGAGAAAAATCATCTGCGTTCTGTTCTCAACGCTCTTTGTACTATTCCTCCCCGCCCCTCTCTTTTCCTACACTTTGATCAAATAACGAATTCTTGGTAATTGTATGACATGTTTTACAGAATCGAAAAGAAAAAATAAATACAAAAATACAAAATTGGTAATTCATTACAAGAGGAAAAAATTAAATTGCATACTCAAATATTAGATTCAAAAGGAATATATTAAATATTATATGTATAGATGGTTTTATATGCATATTAAATGATTATATATAATCCAACGTGTGCATAAAATAACCGCAGAGCGACAAACCAAACTAGACCTCCACAGCTTATTCATAAGAGTACAGATCCTTTCTATGGGAGAATTAGTACAGAGGGAATAAAATTTATTCAATAATTATACATACATTTCATATTGGAGTGAAAGTGTTGAGCAATTCCACTTTCGGTTGAAATATTCCCATATTCAATTCAATCACTTTTTGCATTGTAATGCAGTTAAAAATAAGTGAATACTCATGAAATACTTCTTTATATTGGCTACATTTAATAAACGCCTTTTCAATCAACACATCCATTACACTTTGAACTTCTTATCACGTAGGTATTTTGGTTAATTTCGCCAACTTAGATATTTTTTTAATTTCTTCAAAAACAAAGTCTACTGTTGCCAATATTCTTTTCATATTTATAGAACACAGCAGCTGTAGTTTTCGTGAATTCTTTTTTGCCACCATTGAAATCACTTTGGTGCAATTTTAAGATAGTATACAAAATTCTGACCCCATACACATGTGTGAGATGATTTGCAAAATCCAATTGTCGTCATCGCCGTGCTACTAGACATTACAATCGGATTTTTTTTTTTGTTTTTTAGAGCCTTTTTTTTGCAAAAGCTTTTTACAGCAGTTTGCTTCCTTTCTGAAACTGGAACGTTTTGGCCTCCCGAAGCTATGCTTGGGGATCTACCTAAGAAAGGGATACAACAAATCTACCTAAAAATACAATTGTGAAGCTGTGATTTAAAAAAGGGAAAAAAGGGATATTTTGGTTTCCTGAAAAACGGATACAATAAACTACCTAAAAATACAATCTACAAAGGTGGCATCTACTTAAAAGAAGATATTTTGACCTCCAGAAGCTGTGATCTACCTAAAAACGAGACATTTTACCCTCCCAAAGTTGTTCTTGGGGATCTACCTAAAAACGGGATTGCCTGTTTCAAACGAAAATACAAGTTCATATTAAATATACATGTTACGTTCATGTTACAAAAATACAAACGCGCTAAAAATTTTGATTCATTAGATGAAAAGATACATCTAAACAAATGGCGATAAAATATAAAATTAAAAATATCAAATTTTAATAATACTTAAAACTTCAATTCTACCAGTTTATTAATCATTATTTTAGAGAAAAACTATAAACACATTTTTATTAAGAACTTTTAATTGTCTTGTTATCAACCCGATTATGACTTACTTAATTATTCTCCATTCAACTTTGCCATTCACTTTCACGAAATAAGCTTTATTCCTTTGAAATCCAAAATCCTTTCACAACCTGAGCTCTATTGTCTCGAGTTTAGTTATCCCAGATTAATACCATCAAATCAGTACACTGTTTTAATTAAAATGGAGATCAAGGCTGAAGATCGCATGTTCCTCTCCGAAACTCCAAGGGAAATAAAAATTGAAACAGAACATCCTCGACCCTTCTACAACCAGGACATTTATGTACCAATTCTTCTGCATTTATAGCTCTCATAATCAACACAGCTCATGAATTTGAATACAGGACTAATCAACTGATTCTTTTCCACGGAGAAAAGACTGATCTGACGTGTTACCTGTTTTAATAAATAAGCGAGAATTAAAAAGGGATTTAAAAGAGGAGAGATTCGATGGTAATCGATGGCGAGATGAAAGAACTTTTTCGAATTTGCCTCCTTTCTGTAAAGACAAAAGGGGAATTGGGTAAAAATGGAAATGTCGCAATTAGAGAAAATTAACTATAATCTATGTATCTGTTATCAATGGAGAATTGTCATTTATTAAATTAACTTACTGACATTTGCATGTTATTAATCGGGAAAAATGAATGATTATATGTTAGAATAGGTGTTTTAATTTAAGAATTGGATAAAAATGTAATAGTACGAAATGAATGATAATTTATTTAAAAGGCAGCCAGTGAAAAACATTTTATATTATAACCGATGACTGTTTACAATTTTAAATTTAGAAATTGGTTTGATTTGCCGCTCTACGGTCCTCTTGTGCACCTAGGGCTAAACAGCCCGGGACCTACAGCTTATCGTGGATTCCGAACCACTCACAAACATCCATGCTACAGCCAGGATTCGAACCTGAAGCCTGTGGTACCGAAGGCCAGAGCGCTAGCCAATTGGTCAATTGGACGCTTTGGCCACTCGAAGCTGTGCCTGGGGTTCTACCTAAAACGAGATTGTCCGTTTCAAACGGAATATAAGGTAGCATTACATATAGCTTGTGTTAAAAAAAAAAAAAAAAAAAAAAAAAAAAAAAAAAAAAATACAAACGCTAAAATATTTTTATTCATTAGATGCATCTAAATAAATGGCAATTTGATTAAATTTTAATATTACTTAAAAATTTCAATTCTACTAGCTTATTATTAAACTTTATTTCAGAGAAAACTATAAATATATTTTTTATTTAAGAACTTTTAATTGTCTTGTTATCAATCCGATTATGACTTGCTTAAGTAGTCTCCATTCAACTTTGCCATTAACTTTCACGAAATAAGCTTTATTCCTTGAAATCCAAAATCCCTTCACAACCTGAGCTCTATTGAGTCGAGTTTAGTTAGTTAGATGCAAAGATGCATTTAAACAAACGGCGATTCAATTCAATTTTTTAATATTACTTTAAAACTTCACTTCTATTAGCTTATAAATCATTATTTTGGAGAAAATTATAAATACTTTTTAATTTAAGAACTTTTAATTATCTTGTTATCATCCAGACTATGACTTAAGTAGTCTCCATTCAACTTTGCCATCAACTTTCACGAAATAAGCTTTATTCCCTTGAAATCCAAAATCCCTTCACAACCTGAACTCTATTGTCTTGAGTATAGTTATCCCAGATTAATACCATCAAATCAGTACACTGTTTTAATTAAAATGGTGATCAAGGCTTAAGATCGCATGTTCCCCTCCGAAACTCCAAGGAAAAGAAAATGGAACAGAACATCCTCGACCCTTCTACCACCAGGACATTTATGTGCATAATTCTTCTGCATTTAGCTCTCATAATAATCAACACAGCTCATGAATTTGAAGGCAGGGACTCATCAATGGATTCTTTTCCACAGAGAAAAGACTAATCTGACGTGTTATCTGTTGTAATAAATAAGCGAGAATTAAAAGGGATTTATAAAGAGGGAAAGATTCTATGGTAATCGATGGACGAGATGAAAGAACTTCTTCGCATTCGCTCCCTTTTCTGTAAAGACAAAAGGGGAATTGGGTAAAAATGGAAATGTCGCAATTACAGAAAATTAACTATAATCTATGTATCTGTTATTAATGGAGAAATGTCATTTATTAAATTAACTTACTGACATTTGCATGCTATTAGTCGGCAAAATTGAACGATGATGTTAGAATAGGTGTTTTAATTTAACTGGTTATAGATCTAATCGTACGAAATGGATGATAATTTATTTAAAAGGTAGCTATTGAAGAAAAAAAAAAACTTCTTATATTATAATTGATGACTGTTTATAATTTTAAATGTGGAAATTGGTTTGATTTGTCGCTCTACGGTCATCTTGTGTACACGAGGGCAAAACAGACTTGGACATACAGTTTAACCTGAATTCCAAACCACTCACAAACATCCATGCCACCGCCATGATTCGAACCTGAAGCCTGTGGTACCGAATGCCAGAGCGCTATTCAATTTGGCTTTCCGAAGCCGTGCTTGGGGATCGACCTAAAAACGGAATGTAAGGTCACATTATATAGCTTGTGTTACAAAAATATACAAACAGGCTAAAAATTTTGATTCATTAGATGCGTCTAAACAAACGACAATTCTACTAACTCATTAATCACTACTTTGGAGAAAACTATTACTACATTTTTATTAAAGAACTTTTGTCTTGTTATCAACCCGATTATGAGTAACTTAAGTACTTCCATTCAACTTTGCCATTAACTTTTTCACGAAATAAGCTTTATTCCCTTGAAATCCAAAATCCTCCTTTCACAACCTGAGCTCTATTGTCTTTTGCCTCGAGTTTGGTTATGCCAGATTAACACCATCAAATCAGTACACTGTTTTAATTAAAATGGAGATCAAGTCTTAAGATCGCATGTTCCTCCGAAACTCCAAGTGAAAGAAAATTGGAACAGAACATCCCCGACCCTTCTTCCACCAGGACATTTATGTACAATTCTTCTGCATTTAGCTCTCATAATAATCAACACAGCTCATGAATTTGAACACAGGACTAATCAACTGATTCTTCTCCACGGAGAAAAGACTAATCTGACGTGTTTATCTGTTGTAATAAATAAGCGAGAATTAAAAGGGATTTTAAGAGGGAGACATTCTATGGTAATCGATGGCGAGATGAAAGAACTTTTTCGCGTTCGCCCCCTTTCTGTAAAGACAAAAGGGGAATGGGTAAAAATGCAAATGTCGCAATTAGAGAAAATTAACTATAATCTATGTATCCGTTATCAATGGAGAATTGTCATTTATTAAATTAACTTACTGACATTTGCATGTTATTAGTCGGGAAAAATGAATGATGATGTTAGAATAGGTGTTTTTAATTTAAGAATTGGATAAAGATGTAATCGTACGAAATGGATGATAATTTATTTGTAGCTACTGAAAAAAAAAATCCCTTATATTATAATTGATGACTGTTTATAATTTTAGATGTGGAAATTGGTTTGGTTTGTTGCTTTGCGGTCATTTTGTGCTCACGAGGACTAATTAGACTGGGAGCTACAGTAGCAGTAGTGGTGGATTCCGAACCACTACTACTACTACTACTACATCACACCACACCGCATCACTGTGCCTAGATCCGAGTTTCTCCTTTACAGTTTGGGAATGAGGTGGGTGGGATAAGTCTGATTGGACTCCGAACCAATACAAAATGCATGGCACCGCCGGGACTCGAACCCGAAACCTGTGGTACCGAGCGCCAGAACACTAGCCACCTGATCGTCAGGCCCAATTCCGAACCACTAACAAACATCCATGCCAATGCCAGATTCGAACCTGAAGCCTAATGGTACTAAAGGCCAGAGTGTTCAGATGAGGAAAACAAAAAGATCAAAAATGTTTTTATCATCTAGCTTTTGTTTAAACAAGAAACATCGAAGAGTTCTTATCGAAACATCGACAAGAACTTTGAGAACAGCAAATATCGTGTATTCTAATGTTGAACAATATGCAAACATGCACCACTGGGTTTGATCACCTGTTTTAACTGCTTTAGTGAATGATGCTAACATTAAAGCTCGAATGAATGCTAATGGTGATTTAATAGTTTTAAAATTTCAGAGTAGTATTAACTAATTCCCTGGCACTGCAGTCCATGTTGGACCATAGCCGGACTGGTAGATTCAGAAACATGAGATGTTTTCGTTTTTACGGAGTAGGGTTGTCAGCCCAACGCCCAACAGGATCTACTGTTTACAGTGAATTCCAAACCACTACAAACATCCTTGGCACCTCCAGAATTCGAACCCGAAACTTGTTGCATACAGCACTAATATATATATATATATATATATATATAGTGCTGTATGCCACAAGTTTTCAGGGTCAGCCCTAATATATATATTAGGGATATTTAGAAAAATAAATAACTTAATTAAGAAAGTTACTTCATCATTGCATCTAAAATTGATAAGATAATTTATTTATCAGATATCTTATTAATGTTAACTCAGCCAGATTAATGTATAAAAAAATTGATTACGTTGATATAATTTTCTTTTCATAAATATTTTTTCTTTATCAGAAAAGAAAAAAAACACTAAAAATGCATTATTTATCTCCCCAGTTCATATTTAATGAATTTTTGAGAGATAATATTTAAAGATGAGAGAAAAAAAAAACCTGAGTGCATTCTGCAAACTAGATAATTAGAATAATTATCGAACAATCTCTTTCCATCAAAGCAGTATCTTTTATTTTTTATCAGCAGTTAATTTATTTTATCATATTTTCTTTTGAAATTACTTTTTGTCTTACCAATTTTTTATAATAATTTAATATACAGGAAAAGATTTAATAATGAAGTATTTTCACTTTTCTGCAAAATAGATTTTCCTAATTAATTGGACATTATATATTATATTAATGAAACGCGTTTACAAACATATTTACTTTTTGGAATGAAGCCTATTGTTTGACGAAACAAATTGTAACATATGTTTTTTTTGTAAACACTGGTTTCTGGTTACATATTATACTCAGTATATTTCGATATATTTTCGAGTTTTCATATTTTTCGATATATTTTCGAGTATATTTCTGATTTACAAATATAAGTATCCAATTTCATTTAAAAAAGGATATTATGTTAATAATTTCATATTATAAGACAGCGTATTGTAAATTACATATTAAAATGTTTCAATATATTTAATTAATTATATCAAAAGCATATATGTCGTCAAAAACGTTATAAAAATTAGGTTTTTGTAAGACCAATTATTATTGTTTGGTTTGTCGTTCTATGTTCATTTTTTGCTTACTTTGGACTAAGTAGACCGGCACCTTCAGCTTAACGTGGATTACGAACCACTAACAAACATACATGCCACCATTATCCTTAAAAGATACATAGTAAAATCTGTAGCCTTAATATGCAGAAATATAATCATATCGATACATTCATTTCTATCTCAATATTGACACATGCAAATGAAAATTAAAAGTCGTTTTAAAAATAAATTCAAAATAATAATAAATAACTAATGTGCTTTGCAAGTTAACAATTTTGCAGAATTATTATATATCGAATTTTTCTTTTTTACTTATCAATAAAGATTTATTATTTTCTGATATTTTATAAGTAGCCTCAAAATTGTTTTCACTCCTTAAAAAAAAAAAATTTTTTTTAATAGACTGTAACAACTGTATTTTAAAAAGTACTTTCTGACCTGTTAATTTACATTCATAGATAAATTTGAAACTTTTTTTTTCCTTTCGGCAAGATTATTCCAGAATTCCCAATTAACATAATTTAGTGTTCACTGTTAAAAAGGAAAATTTTTATAAGTCTTGTCTTTTTAATTATTTAACTACAAATGATAAACTGTTGTATTTTATATTTCAGGTTACAGAAGCCAATTTAGTCCTGATGGCCGAGTGACTAGCGCTCTGGGGTTCCACAGGTTCCATAGCGCTCTGTAACATATGTGCTGCTCTGTGCCACAGGTTTCGGGTTCGAGTTCCGACGGTGCCATGGACGCTTGTGCGGGATCCAATTTAAACTGTAAGTCCCGCTCTATGACTATAGAGCATTGGACATAGGGTTGACAACGCTACCCCGTAAAAAGTGAAAAAAAAATCTCACGTTTCGCAGCAGACGCCTTGTCATGGGGCTTGTCGCATCATGGGGCTATTGCACAAGATTACACAAAAACACAACTTAAATTTCCATCGGATACCATATAGTTCAACGTCAGCCAAATGGGTGTCTGGTCCTCTTCCCAATCAGACTACATGATATTTTTATCATTCATTGAAAAGTCCCCCCTTCAAATTGCAACATTGACACAATATGTGTCCAACATTTGAATCGGTTCGTTCCATTCATCATTAGAAATCTGCAATTTTATTCAACATAAAAAAGTAATTTATCTTGTTAATTTGTTTATGAACTCCAATTCTGAGAAGACACTCTACAAAGGAGTGCGGAATCGAACCAAAGGCCTTCTCAATGTCCAGCTAGGACTTGAGCAACTATCCTTGATATGTTGTCCTATATGTACACACTAACAAGGCCTAGTAACATTTATTTAAATAATGACACAAAGGCTACTTAATAAAATGGTACTGAAGATAATGAAACGAAATTATCCACTTTTAACCATAGCATATAAAATAACTTAAATAACTTTCAATAATAATAAAATAAATTACTAACTTATATATTAAGCTATAAAAGTTCTGTCGAAACACTATGACGACTCAAAAAATCAAGACATTAGAAAAATCCACATAATCCATTACCTATTTCTAACCTGTCAAAAGTTGGAATGTGAAACATGGATTCTTCATGAATAAAAAAAAACCTTAGTTACCCATTTAAAGAGCCTGAATAGATTTAAAATCTCTTCTAACAAGTACGAACTGACAGAACTTCTGGGATATCACGGTTTTTTTTTTTCAGCCATTTTTTTTTAATGCTAAATGACTGTTCGTGGCTAACCATTAAGATCGTAGATAACAAGGTTATCTTAGTATTCGTTTTGTGTTCCTTTTTTTTTTTTTTTTTTTATTCTATTTTTTTTTTTATCTTCTAGGTTTTTTGAAATAAATTCTCCCACAAAAAAGGGGATAAAAGTAAAAGAAGAATTAATTTAGTCGAGTATGTTGTTTTACTCCATTTTTATGTTCTATTTTCTTTCTCTTTAAAAATAGTTTGTTCCATCGTAACCAAGATATCGAGGCACAGGACACATATAAAAGAAGAGTTTAGTTAGGCTAATCGCATTAGAAAAATTAAATCCTAAATATTTTATTATTATTATTATTATAAACTTTTTTTTTTTCTTCCGACTATATTATTCCAGACTTTCTAATTAAAATAATTTAGTTTTCGCTGTTAAAAAGACAAATTATTATACCTCTTTATTTACTTCACTACAAATTAACTTTCACATTTTATATTTCACGTTACAGAAGCCAGGGTGTTAGCCAGTGCCAGTGGCTGGCTCTGCCCGGGTACCACAGCTTTCGGGTTCGAGTCGCCATGGGTGTTTATAGCCGTTCGGAATTCACCGGATTCTATTCCCTGTCTAATAGGATCGTAGAGTGTTGCGGGGGAAAATGTTACTCCGCATCCGTAGCTTATCTTCAAGCTACACGCACCCCTGTGTAGTGCTAAGTGAGTAACGTTTGTGCGGCGATTGCCTTAAGATATACAAGACAAGACAACTGTAAGTGTCTGCCAGCTGCATTAGCGAAAATAACAACAAAAAAAACCGTCTTTCTATGCATATTTATTCATATGATATAACTAACATTAAGTGGGCTTAATGGCCGCTCTGGTGCTCGGTATCCTAGGTTTCGAGTTCGAGTCCCGGCGGTGCTATGGATGTTTGTAGTGGTTCGGAATCCACTTTTAAACCATAGGTCCCGGTCTAACATGATCGTAAAGCGTTGTGGGGGTAATGTTACTCCTGTCAGTAGCTTATCTTCTAGCTACACGCACCTTCTGGGTAGTGACAATTGTCTAGGTGGCTGCCAGCTGCATTAGAACAACAACAACAAAAAAGAAACATTAGCGTAAGTTGCATCTATTTTTGCAAAGAAAATAAAAAGTTACAATCTAATTAATAACTTTGTTATTACATTATCATAATTTAAATAATTACTTCATTATCTTTACAACGTTAATGTTTATAAATTCTAATAGATAAATTTTAATATTTTTTATGTCGCTTTAAAATTCATGAATTGTTTTGACATTTTCAGTCATTAATTCATGATGGAAAAAAAATGTAGATAAAATAATTTATTCTGGTTGCTAAAAAATGCAAAAAGACAAGTTAAAAATGGAAAAAAGGGACATAATTATCTCAGTGCATGAATATACTCACTGGAAAAATTAATTCCACACAGAAAATTGAATTATTGATGGAATAAAAGGATTATGATAACCGCAGAGTAAAGTTGTCATTTATTAAAAAAGAGCTATGTAAATATGAAAATCGAAAACCGATATTGATTACATTTAATGTGCTTTTTAAAAACTAATACTGTTTGAAAAGTAAGTAATACAAATTTTCTTTATATAGTGACAGAAAAATATCTGGATGATTATTTGCTTGCAATTATTAAGAACTTGTGAAATACTTCCAATGCAGATATATATATTATTTATTCTTATAACCTCCTCTAAGTTTTCACGTATCTTAATCTTTATTTAGGGATAATGGCATTTCGGCAATAATTGATTTCGAACATCTAATACTGCAGATTTGGTTTGGTTTGATTTGTCGCTGCATGGTCATTTTGGCGACCTGGTGGCTAGCGCTCTGGCCTTTGGCATCACAGACTTCAGGTTCAAATATTGGTGGTGGCATGGATGTTTTTGCGAGTGGTACAGAATCCACTTTAAACTGTAGGTCCCACTCTGTAGCCCTCGTGAACACAAGATGACTGTAGAGCGACAAACCAAATAAAATTACGGTCATTTTGTGAGCACTTTAGGCTAATTAGACCTACAATTTAACGTGGAAACCGAACCACTAACAAACTTCTTTCCCACCACCAGGATTCGAACCTGAAGCCTGTGTTACCAATGGCCAGACCGCTAGCCAATTGGCCATCAGGCGCCTAATACTACAAAGAACATAGAGTTTTGAATTATAGATATTTTTATATCACTTTTGCAGTTGTAAAGAATTAATTTAAATACGAATAAAACCATTTTGATGCAGAATCATTTTCAGAATATTTCGTGCCTTTATAAAAACACAGCAAATTTAATAAATAAATATAAAACACAAACAGGGGAATTTTACTGAAAGCACACCTGTAAATAACGAAGGACAGGCCGAGCGATTACCAGTGCATAGCTAACTTGAGTTATTTATTCTAAGTAAACAAATGACAGCTTTCAAAGGAACATAGGAAAAGAAATCCTTAAAATAAAGGAAATCTCTAGGGGGTAAAAAAAATGGCGTCTAAGTCGAACCAATCAATACTCTAAGGCCACCAGGGATGTGTAAAGAAAATAACAATAACAAAAAACTAGAATCCTATGGGGAAAAAAATCTTTTGCTTAAACAAACCAAATGAGAAAATAAATAAAAATAAAAAACGACACGGAAGAGTTACTTCTCTAGTCCATACCAACATACCGCATAAAACATCGAATAAGAAATGATACATGACAGGGGCAAAAAGAAAAGAAAAAATAGAATAGAAGGCGAATTTTCGATCGAAAAATCAATCCATAAAATAGGGTGCCACATCGATGCCATTCGACATTAAAAAGGGAGAAAAATATTTAAAAAATGGAGTCAAGAAAGAAAAAAAAATTCCAAAAATCAGTCAAGGGAAAATATCGTTTGAAATCGTGATAAAAAAAAAAAATAAGAATAAGCAAAATTCCCTCCCTCTATCACTAACAAACATCCATGTCATCACCAGAATTCGAACCTGAAAGCCTGTGTTACCAATGGCCAGACAGCTAGCCAATTGGCCATCAGGCCGCCTAATACTGCAGAAGAACATACTGTTTTGAAAACATTACAAGTTAAAATCATTTTGAAGTGGAATCAGATTCAGAATATTTCATGTTTTCATAAAACGCAGCAAATTTAATAAATAAACATAAAACACAAGGCAGAGAAATTTTATTTGAAGCACACCTGTAAACAACGAAGGATAACCTGTGCATAACTCATTCGAGTTATTTATTCTAAGTAACAAATGATAGCTTTCAGAGGGACATAGGAAATAAAAAAAAAGAAATCCCTAAAATAAAGGGAAATCTCTAGGGGTAAAAAAATGGCGTCTAAGCAGAACCAATCAATACAAGATATATGTAAAAAAAATAACAATAAAAAAAAAAAAATAGAATCCCATGGGACAAAAAATCTTTTGCTTAAACAAACCAAATGAGAAAATAAATAAATAAATAAAAAGCAACATGGAGAGTTACTTCTCCAGTCCATACCAGCATACCGCATAAAACATCGAATAAGAAATGATACATGACAGAAGTAAAAGAAAAAGAATAGAAGGCGAATTTTGGATCGATAAAATCAATCCATAAAATAGGGTGCCAAATCGATGCCATTCGACATTCAAGAAGGGGAAAAAAATATTTAAAAATGGAGTCAAGAAAGAAAAAAATTGCAAAAATCAGTC
This sequence comes from Caerostris extrusa, assembly GCA_021605095.1. Lineage (NCBI taxonomy): Eukaryota > Metazoa > Arthropoda > Arachnida > Araneae > Araneidae > Caerostris > Caerostris extrusa. The sequence goes on along the minus strand of BPLR01018215.1, from coordinate 50,436 downwards.
AAGGGAAAATATCGTTTGGAATCGTGATAAAAAAAAAAAATAAGAATAAGCAAAATTCCCGCCATTTTCATTCTGAAACGTTGCAAATAACTCTCCAAGTGAAACCGAAAATATAATATTGTTTTTTTTGTGGCAAAATAGTGGTAAAAAAAAAAAAAAAAAATAAAATGGGCAAGTTAAAGTGAGATTAATGGTTCTGAAAAACCTGGTGAAAAGTTCCGCAAACAACTAGGACACGAAAAATGCATTACGGTAACGACAAATGGGAAACTTATTTGTCCCACTATTATCGTTAGGACGACTTTAACAACGAGCAAATAAAAAGCGTTATTATTTTAAAGTGATTTAGTTTATATAGATATATATACAAAATGAAAACATCTATTTTCGGGCAAAGTACATTTGAGGTAAAAAAAAAAGTAAATGAATTTGCCATAAATAATAAAAATAAAAAGATTCTCAACATCAAGTGAAATAGAATATCCCAAAAAATAGTGAAGAAATTTTGTTGTAGTCTTCACGACATTTGAATTTTTTTTTTTTTTTTTTTTTTTTTTTTAATATTAAACAAGAACATATTTTATATATAGTTATTTGGCAAAAATTATTATGAAAATGGCGTACAAGAAATTAAAATATAATTTATTTTAAGAACAATTTTAATGCGTTGTTAAATTTGTGACACAAATATTACTTGAATAAAAAATAGAGGTGAATAATATCAATATCACTATTTTTCATTTATTTTGATGAGATGCAATAGGAAGGCTCATATACATTATTTATGTAATTTACAAGTTAAAGTTAAAATACAAAATAAAGTTTTAATTGCAACAGAAAAGTAGCCAAAAATACAGATACAGTACTTCTTCATCGGCTAGCGCTCTGGCCATTGGTACCACAGGCTCCACGTTAGAGTCTCGGCGGTGGCAGGGATGCTTGTTAGTGGTTCGGAATCGATGTTAAACTGTAGTTCGCCGTCTGTTGTTGTTGTTGTTTCTTATCGCACTTGGTCGACAGTAACATCTAGACCAAACCCACGAACCTGTGGGTCTCATGGTTGAAGGAAAGGGGCAGCTTCTGTTGTGATGGAGCACTCGTAGGTAGAAGTCTGACTTGGCTCCGTGACACTGGCTTTTTTACGGAGTAGGGTTGTCAGCCCAATGCTCTACAATAATGTTAGACCGAGACCTACGGCTTTCAGTAGATTCCGAACCACTACAAACATGCATGGCACCGTTGGACTCGAACCCGAAACCTGTGGCACAGAGAGCCAGTCACCTGGCCATTCAGATTCAAGGTCTAAATAGCCTAAAGTGTGCAAAAAATGACCGTAATGATTCAATTGTACCGTAGAGCGACAAACCAAACCATCCAACCTACAGAAGATTTTTTTTTTTTTTTTCACAACTGACAGTTGAATAAAAATAAAAAACAGTCTGAAAATTGAATTGTACAGTTAGTTATTTACATCAAAATTAGCAACAGATTTAAATCTGTTCATGAAACAGATGAACTCTAATATTAACAACGACTAATCAAGAGGCACTGAATTTTTTTCACTGTAATCAAACAACTCAAATAAAAAGAAGAAAACTTTTCATTCATGCCCGCTGTACGTTATCAACAGAGAGTGACGGAATCCACAAAGAATCATTGTACAAAGAAGGGACCTTTAACCCTTCGTTCGCGCTTATCTCTTGCTCGTTTCCTGCGATTCAACAAGCATCAAATTAAAAAGAAAAAAAAAAAGCTCTTCTCCGTTTTCGCGCTTAAATGCCGGCTGAAGAATCAGTTGGTGTCAATTTCAACTTCATTATGGAATAAAATTCCGTTTGTATGGATCCAACGGTTGTTGTGGAATTAAATATGCAGAATTTTTGGCATTCTGTATTTTAAATGAGGGTTTCAGCGGTTATTTTTAAACTGAATACAATGCGACTTTAGAGATGCCTATTTCAAATGAGATTTTTCAGATAATTTAATTTTTTTTTTTTTTTTTTTTACGCTTGTCAGTGGTACACGGTCATGAGATTTGGTTTGTCGCTCTATGGTCATTTTTTTTGCACACTTTGGGCCAATTAAACCGAGGATCTGTGGTACCAGAAGCCAGAACGCTAGCCAATAGGTCATAAAGCCGCCAACGATCCAAATCTTCCAAATTAAACGATCACAAAACATTACAAGAAATTCAATAGTTCACATACCCACAAAAGTATTGCTTTAATAAAAATGCACATATCAAAGATTATGTCATTGTTGTTAAAAAAAAAAAAAAAATGAAACATAAAATAGACAAAAAATGTTTACCCTTTTCAAATTTTACGCTCTTGTTGCATCAAAACAACAACAACAAAAAAAAATATTGCCAATAATTATTTTTCGCACCACTAATGGCTCAGAGCTTAAATGCTTAACTTTCGTAGAGAACTTAAAGACGACTCAACTGAGATTGAAGTTCAGTGCGAATCTCTTATCGATAATTAGGCTCCCTAGTAAGATATAGTGACTCCCTAGTTAGGAGATCTGATGGCCAATTGGCTAGGCTCTGGCCTTTGGTACCACAGAATTCAGATTTGAATCCTGGTCGTGGCATGGATGTTTGCGAGTGGTTCGGAATCCACATTAAAATCTAGGTCCCGATCTAATTAGCGCAAAGTCTGCAAAAAAAAAAAAAAAAATTACCATAGAGCGACCAACCAAACCCTAGTGAGAATTTTCCCCAATATCTACCATATACAAAGTCAATGCAGTTACACCTTAAGTCCATTTCATTTCTTGAAAAGATTGATGATATTAAAACTGAATAATTTATTTTTCTTATGACAGGCAAGCATCTATTTAATATGCTTCCGTCTGTTAATAATAGGTGACTATGAGAAATGGGTCCAAAGGAAAGTACCTGAGACAAAGACAGTAAGTAGCTGAAAGAAAGGATAATATTGCAGAAACTTAAAATGAAGATGAATTTTTTTTAAAATTAGAAACAAAATCTGATGTATGGAAAGGAAAAATATCAATGAAGTCTGTCCTAAAGTGCAACAAAGAATTTCAAAATTAACCAAAATTAAGGATTGGTATAACCCGCGCAAAAGTGACAGAAAATAATTGCAAACAAACCTTTCAGTCTAAAAAAAAAAAAAAAAATGTATAGGGATGACAGAAAACTTGATAGGAAGTATAATCAGATACCGAGAAAGAAAGAATTGTAGAACTAATGATTTAAATGAATATAATAAAGTCCCTTTTTTAAAATGAATCAAAGTTAGATGGTATACATTGCTGCATATATTCACGTACCTTTATACATAATTCATAAAAATTTATATAAAACGATGGCAAAGTATTAGATGCAGAAGAAAAAAAAAAAGAAAAACATATTATATATATAAACAATAATTTATGTTAAATAAGAAAATGCAATAACCTTTTCTCATCATGCATTGGTTATTTAATGGTAACTTTATTAAAGGAATGAAAAAAATTAGAATAGAAGGAAATTATTAATTAATAGAAGAATTTAAACACAATTTAGATTGCAAATCCCTTTAGCGTTTTTCGTACCAGTGAACTTTAACAAATTAGAAATTGCAATATATTCATTTCATTGAGGTGAAATATTCATTAAATTAATTGCAGAGAAAAACCAAGACTTTTTTGGTGAATATAATCAGAAAGCATTAAACAAATTGTTTATAGTTCATTAAACCTCCATGGAAATAACGCAATGTACGTATTAAATTAATTAAATAAATAAATATGAAAAGAAATTATTTTTTATGTAAGAAATTAAACTAGTTTTCTTTAGATACATTTTCAAAAGTATGATGGCTGAAGTTTTATATAATTCAAACATAACATTATGAGCCAGTTAAAACTTTTTAATTATCATATCCGAGATACTAATTTCTGTCAAAATGTAATAAAACATAAACCGACTTTTTATTTATTTATTTATTATTATTATTATTTTTTTTGTGTAGATCCAACAAAATTTTTAGGCCCGACTCGTGGCTCAGTCGGGCCAAAAGTGACAATGCGCCCGCTTGAGCGCTAAAGTGACACTGCTTTAAAAAACGAGGAGACTCGATGGCGATTGTGATGTTCACCATCTTGCCACGTCAGTCGGACTACCTAGTGGGAGTTTTCCAAGTTTTTTCCCATACGATAAGCAACTGCAGCTAGTTCCCTCTAAAAGTCCTCCCGGAAGGCATTGCTGTCCTGCAGCGTCACGGTGCCAAATCAGATTTCCACCTACAGGTGCTCCAGCACAACAGATTGTTTGTCGCTCTACGGTCATTTTGTGCACACTTTGGACTAATTAGACCAGGACCTACTGAGTAACGTGTATTCCGAACCACTCACAAACATCCATGATACCGGCAGGATTCGAACCTGAAACACCAAAGGCCAGAGCACTAGCAAATTGGCCATCAAGATGCTCATCAAAACAGAAGTTGTCTTGTCTATCCCTCCTTCCACGAGACCACACGGGTTCATGGACTTTGTCTAGATGTTGCTGTTTACCAAGTGGTATAAGAAATAAAGAAAAAAAAAAAAAAAAAAAAGATTTTCTTAGAACTAAAGCATCTGTGTTATCTCAATACGTGAAATAAAAATCAATAAAATAATATTCCATTACAAACCGACTATTATTAAAGCAAACTTTCAGCGCTACATACAAATTGGGGATTAATTCCTCGAACTGTGTTCCGAAAAGAGATTTTTCTGTGTTCTTTTTGCCTACAAACCTTATCTAAACGACTTGCGCACAATTGCATGCTATCTTCGTGGCCCACGAAACTTTATGATGTAAGCGATCATCTTGTGAACTTTTTGACTCTTCGTATCAGATTGTGCGTATCCGGAAACTAAGATGTTGTTTATCGATTGATTTCTTTTTTTTTCCTTCTTAAGAAATACTTCTTTTGAAGCTTCTGATTCTTTCAAAATTGACATTTCTGAATTATCGACAGTGAAAAGTTATATAAAAATATAACAAAAGGAGTAATGTACTGAAGAATTATTCACTTTATAAATGAAAAATTACTGAAACTATTGGAGATAAATATTTATCACTCCAAACGACAAGAGCATGAACTACATTAATAATATACTACATAATTAAATACACGTCATAGATTTAATTTCAAAATATATGTTACAGATAGTAATTATTAAAAAGAACATAATGTATCTCACATTCCATAGAATATTTAATATTGAAATGGTATATACTTGGATAACGGCATATAATATGGTATACAATGATAATATAGGATAATGTAATAATATATAATTGTAATTGAATATACTTGGTCATCTTTATTGCAAAAAGTGACAATCTTCTTCTTCAAGCGGCCTGATGGCCAATTGAGTAGCGCTCTTGACCTTTGGTATCACGGGCTTCAGGTTTGAATCCTTGCGGTCACATGGATGGTTGTTAGTGGTTCGGAATACACATTAGACTTTAGGTTCCGGTCTAATTAGCCTGAAGTGTGCAAAAAAAATGACCATAGAGCGACAAACCAAATCTTCTTCAAAACGCAACAGTCCCTTGGTGGGCGAAGGCCATTTGCCTACTGGCAGATTCCGGAACATGAGATGTTTTCTTATTTATGCGGTAGAGTTGTTAGTTCTACGTCCTACAGTCATATTACACCGGCACTTACTGTTTAAAGTGGATTCCCATTCACTGCAACATCCATGGCATAGCCGGGACTCGAACCCGAAACCTGTGGCACCAAGCGCCACAGTCCCCAAAGTGACAATCATAGTGAAATAATCATAATGAGAAGACAATATCAATAGCATGAGACAACATAGTCTGTAAACCAAATAAGAGGCAATTTTAATTATTAAGAAAACATTTCTAAATATAAATTGTTTCTCGATAACTAGAAAAAAATGAGCTAAATAATGACAATAATTTTTAAACAAATGTTTTCTTTACAGCAAATTTCTTTAAAAAACAAAGTTGTGGCAAGAAAAATTCCTGTTTATTTAACCGTTTCTGTTTAAAATAACAAGCTGGTTTACCTACGATTTGCACATAATAAACACAGGTAAATGCGAACGTAATAAGATTATATAGACAAATGTATAAACAGTTTGATAAGGAACTTGAGTCACGTGAACTATTTCCCACAAAACAGGAAAAATCTCACTCTCATTTCCTTGCATCTTTTGAAAGTGAGAAAGTAACAGAAGAGGTTAGGAGGGAGGGGGGTATTATCGACAATTATGCAGAATAAGGTTATGTTTATACCACACTCGTATTAGCCAGACTTCAAAAATGAAGTTGATAATAAAACTAAAAAAACTGCTATACATCTATAGTTTTAAACAGATTTCAAAACATATACGAGTATATGTATGTTTTGAAATCTGTTTAAAACTATCCAATCATAATGGTTAAAACCTTGTTTATATATTATAGCAAAACATACTAACTCAAACACATACTTTTCGTAACAAATGTAAAAAGGATAAGAAATGGATGAAGTTCGAGTGGAAATATTTAAAAACAATTTTTCACAAAAGAAATAATGATCAAAACTGGCATATTATAACATCCTCACGTTGTTTGTAGCTATTATTTAGATATAGTAAACAAAAACAAACAAGTGTAACAAAATGTGTAATGACTTAGTGTAACAAAATTTAACACACAAGTTCATGAAAATATGAAAAAGCTTGAAAGTAGGTAAATCATGAAAGTTATTTCGCCTAAAATTTGTTAAAATCTACTTAAACAAATAAAGAAATTGTTATTTATTTACAAATCTGTTTGAAGTCAATCTATTATCTAGATTACAAGCTCATTTGTAGTTATATGTAGTAAACACAGATAAATACGAGTGTAATAAGATTAACACCAGATTTTCGAAAATGCGAAAAACATTTTGATAGAAAAATGAGCTAAAATCTTTTAAGATATATCCACAAAACACGACGAGGTAAAAAAAAAAAAAAAAATTTGAAAGATGACTAACATTTTTCCCAAATGTTAAAAAACAATAAGGTATCATATGTTGCGTATGTATAATGGATGAATTTCGAGTAGAAAATATTTAACAATAATTTTTCACAAAAGAAATAGTTGTTTGTTTACGAATCTGAACAAAACAGACGTATTATAACATCCACAAGTTGTTATACATCTTATAAAATATACAACAACTTGTATATTGTATATTCTAAAAGTCATAATGAGTATATTGATGTATATCTTATAAAATTCGTAAGTCTTTAAAAACATTTTTATAGCAAAAAAAATCGTCTAAAGAATTATAAAATCCAGCAAATCACGATTTTTATGCAGATTTACCAATTCATTGCATGCAACAACAGCAGTACAATCAACATATATAACAACTAGTAGATGTTATATATCTTATAAAATATATAACAACTTGCATATATAATTGTATCTTATAAAAACTCATCATAAAGAATTATAAAATCCAGCAAATCACATCGATTTTTGTGCTAATTTACCAATCCGCTGCATGCAGCAACAGTACAAATCAACATATATAAAATATATAACATCCACAAATTGTTATAAAGTATATAACAACTTGTATATGTTTGTATCTTATACAATAATTACCTTATACTAATCTTATACTCATTATGATGAGTTTTATAAAACTAGTAAGTTTTAAAACAGTTTTATAGGAAAGAAATCGTCTAAAGAATTATAAAATCCAACACATAACATCGATTTTTATGCTACTTTACCAATCCGTACTGCAACAGCAGTACAACCAACATATCACACTAATTATATTCTGATTTGCCTTTTACATTCAACACAGACCAATACAAATGTCAAAATATTTACATTACATTAAAAAAATATGAGCCAGGTGGTTTTGATACAAAGCGGAAGACATCTGCAAAATCATTAAAAACAATGATATAGCTACTTATTTATAAAGTTGCTCAAGAGATTAGAATTGCTATATTGATTACAAAGCTTGTTTCCCCTATTAGTTACATGTAGCAAACACTGATAAACACTGGTGTAAAACAAGATTAACACCAGGTACACGGCAAATAGGAACGAGACAGTTTGATAAGGGGAGGAACTCTAGTCATGTGAATTATTTCCCACGGAACACGACGACGACTTAAAAAAAAAAAAGAAAAACTAAGAAAAGAAAAGAAAAAAGAAACTAATACAGTCTAGGAGGGGAAAAAAAAGCGCCAGTTATGCACGTCAAAATGACACGCCGCTAAACTGCGGAATCCCGCCATATGTTGCATGGAGAATATTGCTGAAATGGATTGCAAGAATTCTTCATTCACGACAAGATGTTGCAGTTTAAGTGTGATTTTTCACGTAAAAGGGAGTGTAGAAAAGCGTGGATTAATTAATGAAACTACGAGTATGTTTTCTTTTTGCATAACACATGTGGTTGCGATTTGCAAGAGGGAGTGGGAATTCTTAGGTTGAACTCGGATTCAGTTTTCATGTCATACCTAAGTATAGAGGATAGCGTCACCTTAAGGAATATTAATGGGAATTCTTTGGCGGTACCTCTTCAACTGCTGGAATAATAAAACTGCAGGAAGGAAGTGTGGATGTTTTTTAATTTGCTTCGTATCCGCAAGATGCATATATGTGGTTTTGAAAGGATCAAGCAGGGTTTTCAAAGGGATAATTCCTTATGCATTTTTTTTTTTTTTTTTTTTAAAGAACAATATAAAAAATAAGGCGAAAAAAATTAAATCTTAATAAAAAAAAAAAGAAATTTGAAAATTTATAATCGAATTTTTATTTATAATGTTTACGAAAGTGAGATTATGGAAAAAAATTCAACTCTACAAAATAGAAATCAAAAGAATTAGTATCATATTTATAATAAAAATATTCGAGAAAATTCCTCCGTGAATTAAGACAATATGAATTGAAACCAACAAATACTTTATTTTTCAAAATAGGAATAAAAATAAATACTAGTTGTTGTTGTTGTAGTATCATAATAATAATACTTTTCTGCGTGAACTTTGATATTTTTTTAATTTTATCAATCATAAACTGTAACCATGAAATCTTAACTGTAGCTATATAAATATAACAGCCACGATGAAGTTGGACGATATACATATATAAGGCGTCTAAGCACCAGGATTGCAAACATCTAGAGGGATAGGGTACACCTAGGTTGTTATTGTTGTTGTCATCATCGTCGTCGTATCCCCTGAGGAGTACAAGAAAATCAAATATCGAGGTGCTCCCAAATAATATTGGCTATGTTGATTGCCAGCTGACAGCATAAATCCTCTTCTGAGGGGATGGTCCAGACAATGCATGGCGACTGTAACAGCTAGCAATCAAAGACATGACGAGGAATAAGCTCGACATCAGGGCAGTTGCCACATTTTTGGTGTTTTTAACGCCATCAGCAGACATTTTCATATTTTTGTGGTGCTTCATCCTTAATCTTGTGAGTAGTAACTGTTTCTCTGTCGACATTTAGTTCTATAATTATGAATACTACTATATCTATCATATAAAGATTTATAAAAAATTCCTAAGTACGACAAAAAGAAAGGATCATGTAATTTCTACGTTTATAATGAATTTGTAAATGTATTTATAAGTGCTGTATGAAAAAGCTAGTTTATGTTAATGTAATGAATGGCGAAAAAAAAATTTATGATTAAAAAAACATTTATGATTAAAATAAAACCAATAAACGACGTGAAACCAGAGAGCGTAGAGGTAAAATTGCCTCCGAGATTTCAAAATCAAAGAAATACCAGAATTCAATACCTAAAGAATAAAATGCAAGAGAAAATAAATCGAATTCCGATGCCATTCCTGCAAGATGTAATCTCGAACTACACAAAAAAGCCTTCGAAATGCGTGTGATGCAAAATGGGAGATATCTGCGTGATGTCGACATTTTCAAATAATTGGACCATTACTACATGCGTGTGCGCATGATTTTTGTAAGCATTCATTCCAAATTGTAAGTAGTGTGCCTTTGTGATGAGTATATATTTTTTCAAGTTACTATGAGCAAATTTGTATTTTCTGATGTTGTTTTTGAAATTCGTCTATTTCGCTACCACACCCTGTGTGGGTTGATTGCAAAAGATTTATTCTTTCTTTTCCTTGTTATTTATTTTGTTGATCCAAATTATCCTCACAACGAAATAACAGTTTCTTTCAACAAAAGAAAGTAATTCTTCAATAAAAAATTTTCAATTCAAAAAAATTTTTTCCTTTATCTATATAGGTTCATGGAGCCTGTTGACCGAGTGACTGGTGCTCGGTGCCATAGGTTTTGGGTTTGAGGCCCGGTGGTGCCATGAATGTTTGTAGTAGTTAAAACCGTAGGCCCCAGTCTACTCGAGTATATTAAATTCAATTTAAGGTATAATGAGGGGGCGTGATTTGGGTTAGTAAGGTTGCCAGACCTAAAACCAAAGCTCTACATTCATATTAGACCGGGACCTACAATTTAAAGTGGATTCCGAAATACTACAAATAACCATGGCACCACCGGGACTCGAACCCGAAACCTGTGGCACTGAGCGCTAGTCACTCAGCCATCAGAGTTAAAAACAGTCGTATTTAAAAATATTTTTCAGTTTTATCAAAAAAATAAAATAATAAATATTTTTAATTTCGAAATTTTATATTTTTATAATAAAAATGATTAAAGCACATAAAATGAAAAATGTGTTCCCTTTATATGAGTAACCGGGAATAAGATGGGAATATATATATATTTATTAAAATAATATATTATGTTAAATAATTATATGTATATATAGAATAGTTAAAATCGGTTCTGTAAGAAATAATATTTTGCTCATTCTCATTTTTGTACTAAAATTTTTATTTTAATACCCAGGTGCTTTATATACATATATAAACATAAAAGTTTTCCTTCGAAGAAACCGTCAATGTAAAGGTCTATCCATAAACCTTCTCGGTCTTTGTGATTTTCATGCGAACATAAATTTGACTACGCAATGAACACAGAATATAACGCTTCCGCGAATACTTCCATAAAAGTACAAAAAGAAAGAAAAAAAAAAAACCCATTTCTTTTTGCAATTCATTTCTACTCACAGACAACCAACAGAATGCAAACAACTTTTATGGAAAAAATCCTGGAAAATAAATTGAAATTTCAGGATGATGTGCTCCAAACGATTTACGAATTGAAAACTCATGTATAATGGGCATAGCAAACGGTAAGACAGAAATTCAAAAAAAGCTCTTCTTCATCTTCACACTAATGCTATTCTTCACAATTCTATTCTTGAAGCACATTATATTATTTTGTAGCGGTAACTAATCGATTTGCAATGTTCGTCTTTATTAGAAAATACTTTTATAAAAGAACGGATCTATGGTTAGCAAGTAAAAAAAAAAAAAAATGTATTTGAACTTGAGTGGATGAATAAAAAGGATTTTATGACCGATTGCAAATTTGAACAAGATATATATAGGGAGAGTGTGAGCTAATAGAAGGAATTGAAAAGAGTAAAAGAAATAGGCAGGGCCAGATTTTACTATAGGCTAACTGGGCTTCAACCCTAGGGCCTCAAGATCAAGAGGGGCCTACATTCAAATTGTTAGCAAGATTAGAATTACACTATTCTAAAAACAGTAAACACTTAATCGAAAATAAGGAGAAATTCTATATATGACTAATAAACAAACATAAAAATATATTGGTTAAGATCAACGCATTCGGCTCATTGGGTCTGTTCGTTTGTATATACTGCATTGCACCAAAGTATAGTTCATACGTTTATTGATTGCTATGGCAAATATTGACATTATTTTAAAATTTTAAAATTATTTTGATTAGTTATTGCTACAAGTACTATATAGGGTGCTGGGAATAAATGCCCAAATAAGTTATCGACTTTTTTTTTATTTATTATCCGTGCCACATTTTTTATAAAAGTAGATTAGTACCCATCACAACACGTTTCATTTAACATATTGATATATATCGCAGTAATGATGTATTTTATTATCTCTCATGTAATTTACAAACTTGAAAATGGGAGGTGAAAGGGCCTCATAAGTGGAATAGCCTGGGGCCTTCTTTTCATCTAAATCCGGCCCTGGAAATAGGAGAACGAGGTACTCGTATGACTTTCTTCAATACGACAACCAGATGCAAGACAAATTACACCTGAAATTTCACCTGGACGGATTAACCATTTTTTATTTTGGAGCGGTAACTAATCAATTTACAATATTTGTCGTAAAGAAAAAGCCAAAAGGGCATTGTTTCCTTCAAAGAATGGTATGGATGGTAATGATTTTTAGATTCATAGAAAAAAAAAAAAGTGAACTTTTCTCATTTCTCTCAAACCAATTGTTTTTTTTTTTTTTTTTTTTTTTTTTTCGATTTTGTGGAACAAGCAGGTGGATGCTTGTAGAGTAATTATGTTCATGTTCTGCTTAGGTTTTCAGATCGTACATGCTGGCTGGAGCTCAAGAAATATTTGGTTCCATTACGGCTAACAGTGTTATCTACAATCGATACTTCAAAAAATGAATTTTGACAAAGTGTCTCGTATGACTTTCTCCAATACGACAACAAGATGCAAGACAAATTACACCTGAACGGATTAACCATGATGCAGACTATATTATTTTGGAGCTGTAACTAATCAATTTACAATGTTCGTCTTTATTAGAAAATACTTTTATAAAGGACGGATCTATGGTTAAAAGAAGTAAAGGACGAATAACGAGGGAAAAAGATTCCTTTTAGATTCCAGGATCATCGATTGGAGTTTCATTTTTCATTCACCGTTTCTTTCCAGTAGACTTGTTCGTCGTCCAGAACTAATCAATTTCAGAAGAAATTCGAACGGCGGGTTATTAGTTTTACGCGATTTCAATCCCCGTAAGAAGTGATTTACTATTTCCAGAAATGGAACGGGTTCGATTACGGAATGTTCCCGATTTCTGTAAAGAAAAAAGCCAAATGGCATTGTTTCCTTCAAATAATGGTATGGATGGTAATGATTTTTAGATTCAGGAGGAAAAAAAATTGAACTTCTCTCATTTCTCACAAACCAATTGATTTTTTTCGATTTTTGTGGAACAAGCAGTTGGATGTTTGTAGAGTAATTGTTCATGTTCTGCTTATGGTTTTGGATCGTACTTATTGGCTGGCGTTCAAGAAATATTTGGTTCGATTGCCGCTAGCAGTGTTGTCTACAATCGATACTTCAAAAACTGAATCTAACAAGGTGGAAATACTGACTTGCATGGCTTTCTCTAATATGACAACCAGATGCAAAGCAGTTACAGCTGAAAATTCACCTGGACAGATGCATGAATCTTCATCTGCAAACTGTTATCACAAAAATAATTTATTAATTTTTTTAATATATACAAGTAAATTAATTTTGAAACCTGATGACCGAGTGACCAGCGCTCTAGCGTTCAGTGCCATAGGTTTCGGGATCGAGTCCCGGTGATTCCATGGATGTTTGTAGTGGTTCGGAATCCACTCTAAACTCCGGTATAATATGACTACTACTACCACCACATCACTGTGCCTAGTTGCCCCTTTTACAGTTTGGGAATGACGTGGGTGAGAAATCTGATTAGGCTCTTTTTATACGCTCTACAGTCATATGAGAATGGGGCCTACGGCTCAATGTGGATTCCAAACCACTACAAATATCTAAAGGTAAAAAATTCCTTTTAGATTCCAGAATCATTGATTGGATACTATTCTTCAGGCAGACTATATTATTTTGGAGCGGTAACCGATCAATTTACAATATTTTCTTGATTAGAAAATATTTTTGTTATGGACATATCTATGGTTAAAAAAGTAAAAGACGAAGAATGGGGGGAAAAGAATCCTTTTAGATTCCAGAATCATCGATTAATAAGTTTCATTTTCATTCACGTTTCTTTCCAGTAGACTTGTTCGTCGTCCAGAAGAACTAATCAATTTCAGAAGAAATACGAACGGAGGGGTTATTAGTTTTACGCGATTTCAATCCCCGTAAGAAGTGATTTACTATTTCCAGAAATGGAACGACTTCGATTACGAAATGTTCCTCGATTTCTTGGCATTGTTTCCTTTAAAGAATGGTATGGATGGTAATGGTTTTTGGATTCAGTGGGGAAAAAATTGAACTTCTCTCATTTCTCACAAACCAATTGATTTTTTTTCGATATTTCTGGAACAAGCAGTTGGATGTTTGCAGAGTAATTATGTTCATGTTCTGCTTATGGTTTCAAATCGTACATGCTGGCTGGCGTCAAGAATTCGATTGCCGCCAGCACTGTTATCTACAATCGATACTTCAAAAACTGAATCTGACAAGGTGGAAATACTGACTTGCATGGCTTTCTCTAATACGACAACCAGATACAGGCAGTTAGTTACAACTTGACAATTCACCTGCACGGATTAACCATGAATCTTCATCTGTAAACTCTGTTATCACAGAGTAATTTACCATTTTTAAATATATATAAGTAAAATTAATTTTGGGACCTGATGGCCGAGTGACTAACGCTCCGCCACTCGGTGCCATGGATGTTTGTAGAGGTTCGGATAGACCAGATACAGGCAGTTAGTTACAACTTGACAATTCACCTGGGATTAACCATGAATCTTCATCTGTAAACTCTGTTATCACAGAGTAATTTACCATTTTTTAAATATATATAAGTAGAATTAATTTTGGGACCTGATGGCCGAGTGACTAACGCTCCGCCACTAGGTGCCATGGATGTTTGTAGAGGTTCGGAATACATTTTAAACTGTAATTCCCGGTCTAATATGACTATTGGATGTAGGACTGACAACCTTACCCCGTAAAAAGAAAAACATCTATTATGGAATATGCCAGTAGGCGGATGGCCATGATCCAACATGGGACTGTAGTGCCAGGTAGTTAGTTATTTACAATTAATTTGATATTTAATTTTAGTTTTGTAATATTTATATTTTTTTAATAGTTTTTGAAAAACTTTTCTATACAGAAAATTAAGTACCAGAGATTGGAGGGTTAATAATATGTTTCTCTATTGCCAAAGATATTATTCCCAATTTTAATTGCTATGCCGTTAATAAACACACATTTAATTTAGAATTAAAATTTTAATTATTAGATTTTAACCATACATACATGTTTATCTTTTCATAAATAAATCACTTTGTACAAGTTATCCTAAACAATTTGAAACAGACTCAATGTATATTCACAAAATATTAAATCCCAAATTAAAATATTAAAAAAAAAATTCATCAAATTCAAATTTTCGATTTTTATCTTTAAATTTATAATGACTTAAAAAATGACTTTATATTTATAATGACTTTAAATTTATATATTACGTGGTATATGTTGCATCAAGAGTAATCCAATATCGCTCAACTTCAGACAATCAAGCATAGTGTTTCATAACAAGCATAAAGACTTTTTTTCTTGCTAATATTTTTAAAAGTATTAAATTTCATTATTGAAACAAACAAACAAACAAAAAAAAACGACAGAATTACGTCTTAAAATTTCCCTTTTCAAACTGTGAAAATCGATATTTCTTCCATGTTATCGCCAACCCCAACTTTCATTTCGTCGTTTCGACAAAGGAAGAAAAAAGAAGAGGCAATTTCTGGAAGCGAAAATTGGAGCCAGCGTATTGGGTTATTAGTTCGGATAAACATCGATTCTCCCAGTAGCAGGATAAAGGTAGCTTTGTCTGTTGGTCTCATCAGAAATAATAATAAGTTGCGAGTGTGTCGATGATCTTCTCTTGGGACGTAATTTCTACGAAAGGAGAAAGAAAGCTCGAGGCTACTGATCAGTCCTAAACTTTAATGTTCGAGTCAGTAAACAAATGTCCTCCAGTAATTTATTTATACATATCGTCTACGATACATCGGAGATATTGATCTTAAATAAAAAAAAAACAGGAAATAATAGGGACATTAATCAGTTGCATCAATACACTTTAATCATACAGTATTATGCATAATATATGACTGATAATATACATTGCATGACAAAATGTAATATTACGAAGAATGATAACTGTTGGATAATGATATTTGCAGAGAATAAGTAAATGAACTATTTATTTTGATGATCAAAAATGCAAGTTTTGTCATGTGATAAATTAGCAAGATGAAACTTTAAATTACTTAACAATTAATACTTTAGCTTTAAACTGGGCTGCTCATGTATTTAGAATGAATGCTTTAAACCATGCAAAAGGTTCGTTTTGGCAAAGCCACAGGGACAAAGAGGAAAATCTGTTTCTCTAGCTATTTTCAGTCTCAGAAAAAAATACGTAAAGCTGAAGTCAGACCTGAAGACAGACCTGGTCGACGATATCAAAGTTTATTATCACATTAAAATGATATTGCTTTAGAGCTACGTATATTTGGCAGGTCCTTTCTTCATATAGCAGCTGAAACATAGCTTATCGCATTTACTGTGCCAAGACTTTGGAGAAGATAGATTGAAGAACAGGAGAATGTGAATTGCTGTGGGACAACAAGTGCATCCAAACATACGTCAACAAATTTAGATCGACGCGTATCTAAAGGTATCTATAGCCTAGCAATCGACATTTTTCACACATATCGAAAGATGCAGAATGTGCAAGATGTATTGACTGCTGTGGTGCCGGTCAAGAGAAATTATTTGTCGACTGACCGAAAGTGATTTCATAATGCCTTCACGAAAACTGCCATTAACGCAAAGCCGTCCACATCAAAGATTGCAGCATGACAACATTGAATTCTTTCAATGACGCTTCTTGGACGACTGAATAGCACATAATAGTATAACGATGGAGTCGCTTTTGTTTTACTAGTCACAATCGATAAAAAATAAGGAATCGATATTGCATTGATTATTGAAAACAACACTGTTTGACAACGCTTGGGATGACATGGACTTTGATATCCAGCCAAATCTGGTGGCACAATGATGGGTAATAACGCATGGATGAGATGCTAAAGTTGGTTGCACTACTTTGACTTTAATGGATACAAAATGTTATTTTTCAGCAAGACAACACCAACGATCATCAATCCCTCCTGGTACAATTAGAGCGCTAATTTCAAATGCACCTCGAACGATTCCAATAAATCTCGTAGCAAAGGATATTCCTACTTCCTACTTATCAAGCTGCATATTCCATCATTGTATTGCATAACGTTTCAAAATTAAATGATCTATTTATACATATATGTTTATCTACCAATTTTCATAACATTCTACCTATTGCTTCTTGGCTTTTCATATTCATTGTCAAGCTGTGTATATGCAAGGTAATCCATGAGTCATGCCAGCGTTCTAAATATATATAACTGCCCTAATAATTGCATTACAATATTATTTTTCCTCTGCCTGCAAAGTATTCAATTTCTGACTTTGCAATTTTTAATTTCTTTGCTGTTAATGATTTGCTATAAATGTACTAATTAATAATGTACTTTAATAGTAATGTACTAAATGAATGATAATTAAATAAAAATAATAAATAATGTAATGTAATTTTTGCAAAAAATTTATTCAAAAGAAAACTTTGTATTTCTTTTTTGATTAACGGTTAATATTAATAACAAATAAAAAAGTTAATTCATTTCTTTTTTTTTTTTTAAGTATAAAAAATTGGAACACAAGGACAAAATGATTCCTTCTACTTTACTAATATAGTTATCTTAAAAAAATTGCTTCAAAAATTATGTCAAATATAATATTTAAATTTTTATATATATATTTATTTTTTTTTCACCTTCAGTTTAAATAATAGTCGAAGCACAAACTTAATCTATCACAATTGACATCTTAATATAAAGAATATAGTCTTAGCAAACCACTCTTAAATTCTGTAATTTACACAACCATTTGATTTAATTATTCAAAAGCGAATATAGTAATTCTTATTTCTCACTCGTTTAATGTGTAGACCACACCCAAATGACACGTTAAGCCGGCTTAACACTAACACGTCAGAAGGACAAAGTGAATTCCCGATTTTGATGCACATCTTAAGCGGCATCTACAAGGATGGATGAGTTTTTTTTTTTTTTAAAAAAAGTAATAATGGATTCATTTTCTAAAAGCAATAAAATAATAATTTAATTTTGAAACTTTTTTATTTTATTTTTTAAGCTTTTTTTTTTAAACTTTTTCTTACAATAAACAGTTGTTCGCTTCCATTTTTGATGCTACTTATAATAAAAAAATAAATGAATTAATCATAAATATAACAATTATCATTAAAATAGGGCTTACATTAATAATCATTTAATTTCTTTTTAATTATATTTTTAAGTTTTTAAGCAAATTTTTCCGAATAATTTAATTACTTTGAGTTCTACTAATTAAATTATTTATACACTTATATATTTTGAATACATTTATATATATATTTACAACAATTTTATGTATTAATAAAAGCAAATAACTTTAATACTCAAATAGGATTTTTAAAATATTGAAATACATTTATTCTATATAAATACATATATTTTAAATTTTTTAATTAAAGAAATCATGCACTTAAGAAAATAAATATATTGATTTTGTCGTTTGAAGTCTAAAAATTTATATAGATGTATCTACTGAAAGTTGTGAATTAGTAGATTTATGAATTCATTCGCAATCGGAATTAACACATGAATAGACTTACACTACACGGCTATTGCCATTCAAAGCATAATAATAATATGACTAATATATAGTTCAAAAATAACATCAAATTATAAAAGGCACGTTTACAAAATTTTTATGCTAGAGGTTCTAAATAATTTTAGGGAACCGTGAAGGTATTGAAATTTTTGGACTATTTGGAATTCTTTTTCTCCACGTTTTTTTATTTAGTATCTATTTTTTTTGGGAATTTTCTTTTCTAAATGATACTATTTATACTTTGGATGTTCTGCTATTTTAATTAAATTTTCTATGTTGTTTTTGTCGTATCCCCCTGAAGAGTAAACAAAAATCAAATATCGTGACGCTCCCGAATAATAGAGTTTGTGCATAACGTTTTTTTATCGTCCGATATTTTTCTTCACAGCTCGCATGCTCATAAGAAACATTGTACCTATCTGTAATACTTCACTACTGAGCTACTCCTATGAGCACGCGCACTAGGAAGAAAAAATATCGGTACTCGACCCAATAAAAAAATTACACAAAAACTCTCTAATATTGGCTATGTTGATTGCCAGCTCGGAGTATGAATCCTCTCCCGAGGGATGGCCTAAACAACGCATGGCGGCTGCAACAGCTGGACAATCAAAGACATGACGAGGAGCCAGTCCGACATCGGGGCAGTTGCCACATTTTTTGGCATTTTTTTTTTTAACGCCATCAGCAGAAATTTTCATACTTCTGTGATGCTTCAACCTTAATCGTAATTAATTATTCATAGTATAATCAAAAAAATTTACTAGTCAAAACAATTTTTTGAAGAAACACCACACCAAAACATTTTACAAATATTTGAAGAAAACCTATTATACAAATGTATAGAAACCATCATATTTCAAAACCAAAAAAAGTTTATTTTAAAGTGCCTTGCTCCATAAAATAGACCTAATAATCACTTCTTTTTCTTCTAGTTGTTACAACTATCCCACACATTTTTTTAAATACCAGAAACTCAAAACACATAAAAAGAAACTGCACCTAAACCATATTTTCTCCACATCCCAGGACGCATGTCAGGAGAACAACATGCCCCTTCAGACGATACAGAGAACATCCCGCGGAGGACCTGTCCCCGCCCTCGAAACATCCCACATTCGACAGGTAACTATCTCCACGTGAAGCCAATTATGACAAATCCGACTCGTACGTCACCACACAACGGGCGACTGTTTCAACAAGCATTGCAGAATGCCAGGACAGCCGTTGCTTTTGCCTTTGATTCATTTATTTATTATTTTTTTCCAACTTGTGTGAATAAAAATGTATGTAGTATTTGTTACGAATCAACGCTCGTAAATAATGCCATCAGCATATTCGGATAGTCAGACGACGGCGTAATGTGGTGATTCAGTTAATGGGATATTGGATCGGTAACATCAAAGAGGTTCGGTATTTTTTTTATTTTATTATTATTATTATTATTATTATCTTGAGCAATCTTTTCTGTTTTTAGATTAAATTTTTTAAAAGGAAAAAATCAATTTTATAAAAATAATTAACCTAAGGGTTAAACAAAGTATTAGGAATTTTATGTATTTTTAATCAAAGTATTATGTATTTTAGAATTGAAATAAACATTTTTATTTATTTAAAAAAATTTATAAACTAAAATTTTAACGTACATTTCTAACTACTATTACTTGTTCTTCATTGGCGCAACAGCCCCATGAGGGGCGTTCTGTAATCAAGTATATCTGGGCTACCAAACAGTATATCACAGGCTTCAGGTTCGAATCTTGGCGGTGGCATGAATGTTCGTTAGTGATACGGAATAAACATTAAACTGTAGGTCCCGGTTTGAGTAGAACAAAGTGTGCACAAATCGATCATAGAGCGATAAACCAAGCCTCACAATTACGCACAAACTTTAATGAAATTCCCTGTAATTAAATAAAGTACCCTTCCATAAAAGTTAGATTTAATGATTAAATTTCACTTGTTAAAAACTTTACAAAAACTATTCAATAAAGAATAAATAATAATTACAGTTTAGAAAGGTAACAAAGCATTTCTGTTAAATTAATTGAGCAATATTTAGCGTGTATATATATATATACAAAATGACCAAACATTAATATACATTTGAGAGTTTAAATTAAAAACCAAACAAAATTGTACTTGTCTGGGTTTTTAAATCCTCGCATATACGAATCTACGTATAAAAGTGATCCAAAATAAAAGAAATTCAAAAAATTAAATGAAAAAAAGAAAGTTATGTCAAATAAACACAAAAGAAACAACGACTCGGCATCTTTCTGGAGCTAATTGAACAAATACCGATCAGCAGCCTTGTCGAAACCGGAAAGTAAAAATAAATCCCAGTCTTAAATAGAGAGCGGTATGTCTCTGCCGAAATGGAATGCAAAATAATGAAATGGATCCAAAATGAAAGAATTTCAGAAAATTAAAAAAGAAAGTTATTTCAAATAAAAATAATATTTACTCTGTTTGAAAAGATAGATAATCTTAAAATTAATATTTAGCGTAATGACCACATAATAATATACATTTGAGTTTAAATTAAGAACCAAGCAAAACTCTACTTGCCCGACTTTATAAATAATAATCCTAAATATGCGAATCTACGTAATAAAATGGATCCAAAATAAAAGAAATTCAGAAGATTAAACAAAAAAGTTATGTGAAATAAAAAAATAATTACACTGTTGGAAAAGAAAAAGTATTTCTGTTAAATTAATTGAGCAATCTTAAAATTAATATTTAGCGTACATATATACTAACCAAACAATATACATTTGAGTGCTTCAATTAAAAATCAAACAAAACACTACTTGCCTGGCTTTTAAATCCCCAAATATCCGGATCTATGTATAAAATGGACCCGAAATAAAATAAAAAATTCAGATAATTAAACAGAAGAAATAAAAAAAATAATAATAATATTTCAGCTGTTTAAAAAGATAAACCATTTATGTTAAATTAATTCAGTACTATATTTCTATAGTCAATATATTCTTAAAATCATTATTTAGCCTATAGATAATGACAAAACAATATACGTTTGAGCGTTTAAATTATAGAACCAAACACAACTATACTTGCCTGACTTTAATCCCCACATGCACGTATAAAATAGATCCAAAATAAAAGAAATTCAGAAAATTAAAAAAGAAGTTATGTCAGATAAAAACACGAGAAACAACGACTCGGCATCTTCCTTCAGCTAATTAATTGAACAGATACCGATCAGCAGCCTTGTCGAAACCGGAAAAGGGATTGGATAACAGACGTCGAAGAATTCAGAATCCTCATTTAAAAATAAATCCCAGTCTTAAATAGAGAGCGGTAGGTCTGTGCTGAAGCCGGGAAATTGCGGTCTTTTTTAGACCCCAGACACTACACTTCAGTCCCTGACATTGAAAGAAACTTTTTTTTTCTGTGCCGCCATCGAACACTGTAAACACTGGGCTTGCCTTGTCAAAAAGGAAATTGACGCACCAACAAAAACACTTTTTTTTTTAAATTTTAAATTTAGGATTTCTTTTTAAAAAATGCATTTCGAGACATTGAGATAGCCGCTTTTTCTAGATAATATAATTGAATAGAAAAAAAATAACAATGTAATTTGAAAAACCCAACACATTCCATAAATTTAAAAAAAAAAGAAAGAGAAAATCCCCGATTAACTTCTAATGATATAACAATAGGAATTTTCATTTTATTTAATAAGTATTGTTATTTTCAAATACCAGCCATTTGGCTGAGATCATTTGAAAAAAATTGATAAGTATAAAAAAAAAAAAAATTAAATTTGCTAGAAATATCAATTATGTTTTTGTAACAAAATTTAAGTAAAAAAATTTAAATCAGTCTGTATAAAAATTTTACTATTCAATGATAATTCGCCATTGCTCTTAATTTACTACTAAATACTTGTGGGCCTGAATGGCTGATTGTCTAGCGCTCGGCGCCAAAGGGTTTTGGGTTAGAGTCCCAGCATTGCCATGTATGTTTGTAGTGGTTTGGAATCCACTTTCAGACATAGGTTCCAGTCTCATATGACTGTAAGAGCGTTACGGAGTCAAGTCAGACTTCTACCTACGGGTGCTCCATTCCAACAGAAGCTGCCCTCTTTATATTCATCCATGAGTAGACAACTCATGGAATGTCCGTCCCCACTACAGGACACTGAAGATTAGTCCCAACACAACTAAATACTTGTTGTTATTAATATTAGTAGTATTAATAGTAGTCAAAAGATGCGAATAAGGAAATATTAACAAAAGATACATTTTTTTTTTTTTATTGTTAATAACATATTTAATAATTTCAATTAGAAAAAAAAAAAAAGTTATATAAAAAGTGATCTGTTGATTGGAAAATACAATAAAGTTCAATCTTACTATGTCTAACATTAAAAAAAAAAAATTTAGAAATTTAAGACATATTTCATACATTTAAAAAAATTACATTTGAATGTGTATTTAAATCAAAAATACTTTAAAAACACTAATATCTAAACAAAAACGTTAAGCGAAAAATAAATTAAACAAATAAAGATAACTAATAAATATAACAGTAACATAAAAATAAAGATAACTTCCATATAATATAATAAAGATAGCTTGCATATAATGAAGATAAAGTGTGCATTGCTTTAATTTGCGAAATGAAAATAAATATCCAATTAGGGTAATGTAAACTGCAGTATTTTTAATATCAAGATTTCTACACAAAATATGCTAGTCATATTTATATCGCATATTTTTGCATACCATAAGAATAATGCTAAGCGTTTATTTAGCTGAGTGTGGTACGTCAGACTAGCAAATTTATTGTGACGAGTTAGTGTTATTGTAACGTAACGCAAAAATTATTTTATGCAACTACTATAATTGCACTTAGGATGGAGACAAATACTACCATTTTGTCAAAGTCACTTAAAATATGCTCTAGATAACACGATAAATTTTATTTATACTGTTACTTTTCTAACAAAATTCAAATAGAAAATAAAAAAAACATAAACAAAAGATCTTCCTACTGCACTTCAAAAGTGTCACTGGTCTTTATGGCCGCAATTAATGTGTCTCAAGCATAATCCCATCCAACTTAAACGATGACACAACGGACAACATACTGCACAACAAACGAGCCAAGCCATCCTCCAAAAATAAACCAGCTAACATGACTAATGACCCTGAAGAGATCTCGGCAGCAGCACCACTGAAAAAAGCATCGGCCTATAGGTTGTCATGGCGTGGGCGACAACTACTCAGCAAAAGTGATGCAAACTTCTGTTCGTTGCTACTAGACGCCCAAAAGAATAAAGGAACAAGGAAAAAGTTGAACTGCTATCTCCCGGAAGGTCAATACTTTGGTGCAATACTTCCGTAGATGGCAGATACATTAAAAAAATTTACTAAAGGGTTTGACTATCTTCACTTGCCAACCTCCTATTTTAGTTTAATTAAGTGTTTCAGTGAATGATATATAATAGGGATAAAGACGATATTCAGGAAACTATTTTCACTCAATCCCAATGCGTGGAAATAGTTTCAGGATTCTATATTAAGATAAGTATTTTTGAAATGTTGGCGTCTAATTTTAAAGTTTCCAATGTCAAACAGCCAGTAAGCTAACTTTGCAGAATCTTGATCACCACACATATTCCTCATTAATTTAAAGCATCGAAATAAAAACCACTATTTTAGACTTTTAAAGAATCTATAAGACTAAAGTCAATTGACTTGACGAAATAAAGGCAATTGTTTTTAATTTTTTAAAATTGTTTGGCTAACGTGTACGATGAAGACAGAGAAAAATAAAGTTGAAAAATCTTCGTTTTGCAAGCAAAGATATTTATTTTAAAAATCAGAAAAATTGAATAAGTTATGACATTATGTAGCTATCCTTTTCAACGTAATAAAAGGACAATACGTCTCCTTCCATGACATCTATATCGATTTAATTTGTTTAATTTATTTTCTCAACATAACTTATTCACTTCAAATGAATAACAACTATAAAAGATAAGTAAAAAAAAAAAAAATTCTACTTTATCCATTACATTAAAAAATGTCGCTGGTTCTTTACGAACCAAAATGTATCTCATACGTAATTATCCTTTTCAATGTGATACGTCTCTTTCATAACATTTATATCAATATAATTTATTTCATTTATTTTCTCAACACAACTCATACATTCTATCTATTAAAAATTATTTTAATTAAAAATTATTCAAAAAATGTCACTGGTTCTTTACGAATCAAAAATGTTATCTTATACGTAATTATGCTTTCAACGTGATCAAAAGACAATACGCCTCTTTCATGACATTTATATCAATATAATTTGTTTAATTATTTTCTCAGCACAACCCATTCACTTCAAATGAAAAACAACTAAAAGATAAGTAAGAAAATTATTCTACCTTATCCATCATTAAAAAATAACGCCGGTTCTTTACGAACCAAAAACGTATCTCATGCGCAACCATTGAACTGAACTCAACAATGACAAACGCCGTCCAACAAAATACATCCGCCATACTACACCAAAAATAAACCGTCAAACATGACTAACAACCCAGAAGAGGTCTCTGGAGCAGCAAGCATTCAAAACATCACCCTACAAGAAACGGACGAACTGCAGCGTGGGCGACAACCCAGCACAAGTGACGCAAACTCCAATTTGCTACTGCCAGACATCCAAAAAGAATAAAAGAACACAAGCACATAAAAAAACTGCAAGAACATGATCTTCTGGAAGGCCAATACTCTTCTTGGTGCAATGCTTCCGGTGATGCCAGAGAAGCAACAGCCATGCTTATAATGAGGATGGATAAAAAAAAAAAATACCACAGTCAGAGAGACAAATGAGGAAAACAAGATAAACGAACTGGAGTACTGGGATCTCTTGAGGAGCAAAGATGGGGATATGCCATGGATGCGTGCTTTGAATTATGGGCTTTAAGCAGTGGAAGCCTTTCTCTTTTCTTTCTTTTTTTTTTTTTTTTTAGGTCTTTTTAAGGATAACGGAGAGCGAAAGGCTCACTTGAGATGTTGTTGGAAGGGTTTTGTTTTGGAAAATTGTGTATAGTCTGTAGTACCTTAAGTGCGTGTGAGTTATCTTTTGACATTTCCTTTCAGGGGTATAAAATGCATTTTCTGTTAACTCGGTTCTCACGTAAAGGGTGGGAGGGTGGGGAGTAAGAAAAAACGATTGCTTTCGTTGATTTTAATAATTTAATTTTTATAAATATGTATATCAAGCAGCATTTGGACGAATAGCAAAAGAGGTCTATAGAGGAACACTACATCAAAGCCAGTTCCAGTGAAATATTAAAAAAATAATAAATAAATAAATAAAAATAGTGTGTTTAGTCACATAAATATGAACAAGTCATTAATTAAACTTTGTTTTTTAAAAAATAAAGTATTTATAGGTTTTTTTTTTTTTTTTTTTTTTTTTTTGTCGTTTTAAGAATTACAAAGAATTAATAACTAAAAAAATCTATATTTTAATTATACATTAAATTTGTATCAGAAAAAACGCTACATCTAAAAAAAAAAAAAAAAAAAAAATAATTATCGACTTATATATTAATTAAAGAACACAAATAAATATATAAATTAAATAACTTACAAGACGTGATTAAAAAGCGAAAATATAGTAAGAAGTACTTTCGTATGCAAAAGTCACTTCATTTCTTTTAAAAGAAAACAAATTGAAAGAACATGTCTTTTTGTAAGAAAAATATTTATTACCTTCTTCTTCAATGACGCAATAGCCCCATAGGACCCCCACAGACCATCTGCCTACCGAAACATGAAATGTTTTCTTTTTCGGAGTAGGGTTGTCAGCCCTACGCTCATATTGGACTAGAACCTACAGTTTAAAGTGGATTTCGAACCACTACGAACATTCATGGCACCATCCAGACTCAAACCCGAAGTCTGTGACACCGAGCGCCAGTAACTCGGCCATCAGGCCCATATTTCTAACTACCATTATATAATTTTCTGGATTATATATATTATGAAGCTAGAGGATTTTTGTATTTAATGGTCCACTAAAAACTTTAATAAGCCTCATTATTGTTTTCAAACATAAAATTGATGTACTTAAATCTCACACACATAAAAGATTTCAACAATTCATCCATTTAAAATTATATTGCTACTTCAATAATACTTTTTACACAACACACTGAAAATTTATTTTTATATTTAAGTAAGATTTGATTTGTCCCTCTTCGGTCATATTGTGCACACTTTAGGCTAATTAGACCGGGATCTACAGTTTAAGGTGAACTCCGAACCACTCACAAGCATCCATGCCCCAGTCGAGATTCGAACCTAGAAGCCTGCGGTAACAAGAGCCAGAGCGCTAGCCAATTGCCATCAGACCGCTATATTTAAACAAATATATTCAATACATTTCTCATTCTAATTCCCAAAAGAATAATTTAGTTCTCTTAGAATTTAACTAAAATTCAGTCATTCTAGTAATATCAAAATAAATATTCTTTTAACGCTACGTATCCTACTTGCATACATTTAACACTGACGAACCACATAATTAAATTTTTATGTACTCAAAACTACTCAAACCATATCATTATCATCAAAAAATCAAACCCAAACAAAATCACCGACTAAGTCAAAACTCTTTCCAACTTCTTGATTTTAGTTCTTGGTTCAAATTATTACACACAGAGACGCTCTGTCAACCTTCTGATCACAACTGCCGCAATGGACAGGACCTGATGGACTGCTGCCCTCAATAACGGACATACGAAGGCGTACATTTAAGGAAAAGTATAACACTTGAGAAAAAAAAAAAAAATTGGTTGTAAAAAATAATGGAGCTTATCACTTCTGCAGGCATCTGGGATGACAAATAGTTGTGAGTGAAAAAAAAAAGATTTCATTCTTTGCGGATTGCGAAATTTATAAAAAAAAAAAAAAGGAAATGTCTAAACCGGTTATTGGCAATGCGATTTCCCAATAGTAAAGTGAAAGTGTTTTTAGGGTCAATCAAATGGGAAAAAGTGATTTTCAGAAAACTGAAAATCAATGATGATAAAATTAAAAACTTACGTAGTCGGAATTAGAAAGACGAACAAAAAAAAATTTTTTATTAAAAAAATTCATATTAATATCATAGGCGTTAAGCGATAACCATACAAATAAAAAATAAATAGGGGAAAAAATTAATTTGCTGACATTTCCAAATAATGATTAACAAACTGGGTTTCAAAAACAAAGAATTTGAGATGCACATAGTCGGAAGACAATTCTCTTTTATTGATTGTTTGTAGTATATTACTTTCCTGGGCCCTGATGGCCGAGTGAATGGCGTTCTGTGCCACAGGTTTTGGTTTCGATTCCCGACGGTGCCATGGATGTTTGTAGTGGTTTGGAATCCACTTTAAAACCTTTGGTTTGGTTTGTCGCTCTACGGTCATTTTTTGCACACTTTAGGCTAATTAGACCAAGAGCTACAGTTTAGCGTGGATTCCAAATCACTCAGAAGCATCCACGCCACCGCCAGAATTTCAACCGGAAGACTATGGTACCAAAGACCAGAGCGTTAGCCAATTGGCCATCAAGCTCTTTTAAAACCGTAGCTCCCAGTCTCATTTGATTGCAGAGCGTTGGACGTAGGGCTGACAACCCTATCCTGTAAAAAAAAAAAACATCTACTGTCTAAAAATCTGCCAACGAGCAGACGACCTTGCCCACCATGGGGCTGTTGTGCCACTGATGATGACGATGATACTACAAATAGTTAACGATTAAAAAGGGAATTATAAAGAGTTTCTGCATACCGTATTTTTGGACGTCCGTTAGCTTTTTCTCCCTAGCGCGCATGCTCATAGGAAATTGCGCATGCGTATCTATAATAATGTTTCCTATGAGCATGCGCGCTAGGGAGAAAATCTAACGGACGTCCAAAAATACGGTATGCAAAAAACTCTCTATTGTCTTCCAAGAGAACTTTCTGAGGTAACTGTTAGGCATTTGCGTGCCGTATAGAAGAAATCACGGAAAACTGCCATTAAATATTCTATTGTAGCAGTTTATTCGATATCATCACTGACATTGGCTGTTATGATCGTCATGAATACTTTTGATTTCTGAAAGCAGATACTACTAAAACGTCTTCAGGGATTCAAACCATCGTCATTTTACAAACTAGCAAATTCTGGGCCCATTTGCACTGGTTAAAAGAACGCTTTTCTTTCGTTGTTCTTCCTTCCGAATTTCAATACTTTCCAAGAATAAAAATAAATAATTCAAGTGTGGTGCGAATTATTTCGCCATCATAATGATTCATGTTATAACACAATCCACACAACGCGCTAGTAATTGTTTTAAAATAGGTTCACTCCTGGGTCTGTTTTCATTGTAAATGATTCACACCATTATATCATTCTTTAAATGCACCGATTATGTTATTATTAGTTTTAGAAAAAATTGGGATGGCAATCTTTCTAAGAACAAAAGATTAGTTTCTTCCGTCCGTTACACAAAGCGTGCAAAATCATGCTTGTTAATATGACTCACATGATAACAAGTATGATGAAAGTGCAAGTTTATAAAACCTAAGATAATAAATCAACTAAATGATACTTTAAAGTCGAACAAAATCTTTATTTATTATCTTTGCATATATACTACAGAGTCTAAAAAGTAAGACCAATTTTCAATTTAAAATTCCCGGGGCTCATGGAATTTCAATTTTTTTTTTTTTTTAGGTTGCTGACACCGTCCTTGACATCTGTGAAATTTGACCTCAAAATATTCATTAGCGTTTGAGTTACGCTTGTCATTGTGAGACGCCAAAACTATTCCGCCGATATTTGAAATGTCTGAATTAATTGAGCAAATAACTTGCATTCAATTTTGTTTGCGGAAACGTATATAATCTTGCAGATGGCATTCGGTGAACATTACTGTATCGGAAAGAAATGTTTACAAGTGGTATAAAACAGTTCAAAGATGGCACAGAACGCGTTGTAGACGAAGAGCCCTCTGGTCGACCCTCAACCTCAACCGACGAAGCTCACGAAGATTTGGTGCTTGGCAAACAGTCGATTTACAATTAGAGACCTTGCTGATGATGTTGGAATTTCAAAGGATCGGTCCATTCCATTTTGGGCCTCAAACGCGTCCAATCTCGATGGGTACCGAAAACACTGAATGCGCCAGCTCACAATGTATTGATTCTTCGTGATTTTTTCGCCAAAAATGAAACCCATATCGTTCCACAACCACCGTATTCATACCGTGCGACTTCTGACTATTCCCTAAATTCAAAAGATCACTCCGGGGACACCGTTTTGAGTCGATTGAAGAGATTCAACGTGAATTGCAGCGCTCTTTGAAGGCCATCCCTGCCTGCCGCTGACTTTTTAGCATGCATTGAGGATTGAAATAAAAGTTGGCTTAAGTGCATTGTGACCGGAGGGGATTACTTTGAAGGCAATGAAATAAATTTGGAAGAAGAAATAAAGAGTTTTTGAAAAAAAGAATTGGTCTTACTTTTTGGGCACAATAGTATATATATATTTGTTTACATTTATGATGTTTTTAACCATTGTAAATACCCTACATTTTCAAAATAAATGCAAACATAACTTCTATAATTAAATGTCAAGGTTGAACTGTTCTTTAGATGCCACATATTTGTGTTATTTCAACGGCACGTAAGAAAAACAATTTGAGAAAGCATGCCGAAAAGCAACCGGTTGTTTTATGTGGTTTTAACAAGCAGTCATTTGCGGTTTTAGAGCAACTGGTTGTCGGATTCCCTACCAACCGCATTCTGCCTAAACCAACAGGTAACCTGCTCAGTATGCAAGAATCGTGGCAAAGCAAGCATCGAAGTGAGTTTTATTACATCATTAACTGGTCAAAGTAGAAGGTGTTTTCATTCATAAGTGCAGCTATGTAGCAACAAAAAATATTTTTTTAAACAAATATTACTGAGAAGTACGCTTATTATTTGTTTTAAATAGTTTCATTGATAATTTATTAGATTAATTCTTAAAAGATGTGTTTGATATATATATTTAATTAAATAACTCCCTGGCATTATAATCCATGTGGACCATAGCAGTGTGTCTACTGGCAGATTCCGAAACAAGAGATGTTTCCTTTTTATGATTGGATTGGTTTGGTTTGTCACTCTATCTGCACACTTTAGGCTCATTAGACCGGGACCTACAGTTTAACGTGGATTCGAACCACTCACAAACAACATCCATGCTACCGCCATGGATCCGAACCTGAAACCTATGGTACCAAAGGCCAGAGAGCTATCCAATTGGTCCCAGGCCGTATTTTTTAAGTGGTAAGATTGTTCGCCTTATGCCCAATAGTCATGTTATAAGGTCTGCGGTTTAATGTGGAATCCGAACCACTACAAACATCCGTGGCACCAACGGGACTCGAACCAAAACCTGCGACATCGAGACCAGAGCAGTACCAGCCACTTGGCCATCAGGCCCATTGATATATAATGGGTAGGTGATATATAATGGGTAGGTCCCGGTCTAATAGGGTCGTAGAGCGTTGCGGGGGTATTGTTACTCCGCGTCCGTGGCTTATCTTCAAGTTACACGCGCCCCTGGGTAATGCAAAGTGAGTACGTCTGTGCAGCGCTTGCCTTAAGGCATCCAAGACCAAGCTGTCTATGTATTTGCCAGCTGCATTAGAAAAAAAAATTATATATAATGGAGTTTTACTAACGGTTAATTAGATGCAAGATTCTGAAACCTATTATTTAAATCTTTCTTTTCCCAATTTTTTTTTTTTTTTCTAATCAAGAGTCATGAAAATTTACCAATGAAGATTCATTCAAGTACCATCGCAATCAATGAAAAGAATAAATCAGGATGGTCAAACTATCTCCGATAAATAACCAAATTATCCTTTCCCAATATTTTATGTGGACAGTATTTTTTTATCTGATAATACTAACGTATACTAACTGATAATATTACTAATTAAACAGCTATTTTCCTTGCAACAAAACTGATCATTATTTTCTTGAATGTGTGAAAGTCCGTAAAAAAAAAAAAATTTTTTTTTTTAAATTTAAAAAGGAAAAACAAAACATCTGTTGAATATTTTTAGTCAAAAACCACCAACCACACAGAACCGAAGTTAACAGGTCGTCGACCGGCATGTCTAGACAGACAATACAGGGGTCAATAGTTCCATCCTAAATTAATATAAAAAAAAAAAAAAAAAAAAAGAAGCGAGTCTAAATAGCGGGAAGAATTTACGAGTGCGTAGCGTAACTGAAACCACAGACGACAGAGAAAAGTCAGACGCACTACAAGAGGTTGGAAAGTTTGCCAAATTCTACCACACCGCCTTCTCGTACAGGACTTCCCTTCATCAGTTTTCATATTCCTTCCCCTCCAGACATAACCGCTCGCTCTATCGATTCAATTCACCCCCTACACCCCTACCCCACACAGTCTCTTCACCCCCCATTCTCAAACTAAGATAAACTATCGGAAAAGTGATTTGGATAATTCAACAGAGAGTGTAGTAACTCCAGAGAGAGAAAAGGTTTTCCGGGAAAAATTACACAAGGATTCGCGCAGATTGAAAATTGTATTTTGAAAGACAGAGAAGCGCGCTGTTGCTTTTAAATGTGGAACGAAATGAAAAACATGATATCCCTTTCTCCAACCCCCCACCCTTCCGTTTTGGGGAGGAAGATGCATTTCGGTATATAAATCGACTTAGAATAGGGGGTGTTCGCAGGGTTGTTGGAATTGGTTTGTTGATACATGTTTGATTAAGTACTTGTTAAAGTAATTTTTTTTTTTTTTTGAATGAATGAAAAAGTAACTTTAAAAAGTCTAAATTTTAACTTAAGTAAGAAATGAGTAGGAGGACGACAGGAAATCAATAAATTTTACAAGAAATAAGTTTGACATATCATTTTAGCTATCATTTTGTTTGTTTATTAGTATTTGGTCTGATGGCCGAGCGACTAGCCCTAAGGTTCAAGTTCCGGCAGTGCCATGGGTAGTTGTAGTGTTCGGAATCTACCTTAAACAGTAGGTCACTGTCTAATATGGCTGTTGAGCGTAGTACTGACAACCCTACCCAGTAAAATGGAAAACATCTCTGTTTCAGAATCTGCAAGTAGGCGGATGTCCATGGTCCAACATGGACTATAATGCCAGGAGATTAGTTCGTTAGTTGTTTATCAGTATATCTATATCCAATTCGTGAGCCGATGTTGGTGTGCAATCGATGCTATGGAATAGAATAAGTGTTCGATCCAAACATTGATTTGAAATATGAGTAGATTCCATGACGACTGTGATTATTTACCACGCATCAACAATGATACAACAAAATTATTTAAAATTCCTCCACAACGATCTGCAAATGAAAAGAAAATTATCCTTGACTATGCTGGAAGGCATGATTCCCTCCCATCTCCAAAGAAAGAAGTTAATATACCCAAATGGTTTAATCAACTGTTAAGTGGTCAACAAATTTAATAAAATCATGGCCTAAATTGTAGATTTGGTATTGGTTTGTCGTTCTACGGTCATGTTTTGCACATTTTTGGCTAATTAGACCGAGACCAGGATTCTGAACCACTAACAAACACAGCCAAATTCGAACATAAAGCTTAATTTGTAGAAGATCAGCAACTTAGACGCTGGGGGAGGGAAACTATAGCCAATTTTCATGTAAAATAACGGTGTGAGTGGGTTTTTTACAGTTAACAAACAAACAAAAAAAAAAAAAAATATTTAAGTTTCACCAAAAATGTTTTTTTTTTTTTTTTTTTTTTTTCCTTTTGCTGTTGATTTTTTTAAAAATTGTTTCAGCAAACAAATAAAAGCTAAAAAGCAACAAGATGCCTAAATAAAATGAGAACTTCTTTAAATTAATTTTTAACTAACAAATAAAATAAATGTAGTATGTTACGATATAAATAAATTTCTATAAATAATATAAATAAATAAATATAGATAGATAGAAATAAATAAGTATATTTTAATAAATCGTAGTGCATACATCAAATACGATATAAATAAGTATATACATATATATTTTAGTACATCGCAGTACATTATATAATTACATACATTTTCTTCTTTTTCTGAATACTACCAGATGAAATAAAAAAGAAAACATCCATATAGATTCCTGTTTCTTCACTACAGGGTGATTTTTCTCTAGTCGGCTCTATATTTACCGAAGAGCAGCTGGCTCTGTGGTTGCTCTGATTACCACGGCCAGGTGACAGTGTTATGGGGTCAAAGGCAAATTTACGAGATGACCATCTGTTCTGTCCGCGATGCGGGATTTCTAACCTATTGAAGCACATCAACCACATTCTCCATTCAAGCATGAATGTGAATAGGGCTTTACGAATATCACCAAAACCCTCACGAGCACAATTTTTAAAAATTTATATGAATATTTATGAGTATATATCATAATATATATAAATCTGGTAAAAATTATTATCTAACTATAAATCTGTTAATAAATTATTTATAAATCTTCACTTTATCATCTCTACTTTCATATAATTTATAAAATAGAAATTGGACGTCTGGACCATCCTTCGGAGGAGGTTTTAGTTTCTCTCTACGGTCATTTTATGCTATTATCATTTAGGCAAATTAGGTCATATATTTGGTCATTTAGGCTAAAGATCGGAACCTAAATTTAACGTGGATTCCGAACCACTGACAAACATCCATGCCAACGCCAGGATTCGAACCCGAAGCTTGTGGTATCAAAGGCCAGAGCGCAAGTTAATTGGCCATCGGGCCGCTAATCGGAGGAAGATTTACACTCCTTGCTGGCAATCAACATAGCCATTATTATTCTGGAACACCACGATATTTGATTTTTTTGTACTCTTCAGAAGATATGACAATAATAACAATGATAAAAATAGGGATCTGACACCGGCAACGCGTTAAAATACGAGTAGAAACGGTGATGATTGCAACAAAATGTATGCCATCCTTTCCTAGATTTTCTTAAATACAAAACGAAATGGCAATTACTTCTGAAAGTCACAAGATTTCATCTTCACTATACATGCATATTTTTTTAAATAAGAAATTGACACTTAGTGGCCATCATAAAGCGATATACTCTGACACTTCGTGTGATGGTCTTATGGTCGACCCTTTGGTCGAGGCAATGCCCTGAAGCTGAACCCCTAGCGCTTTTCCGAAAGGCATCACTCCCTCTAAAGAAAATGTATATGTATCAACTTTTTCTCCTATCCAGCCTAATTCAGGTATCTGTTACAATGCCATTTTAATAATGACAAAAGAATAATAACATATTTTTTTTTTCTAATGCAGCTGGCAAATACTTAGACAGTTGGCTTTTATGCCATAAGCAAAGGCTGCACCGACGTTACTCACTTAGTATTGCCTAAATGGTGCGTGTAGCTTGAAGATAAGCTACGACGCGGAGTAACAATACCCCCGCAACGCTCTACGATCATGTTAGACCGAGTCCTACTGCTTAAAGTGGATTCCGAACCACTATAAACATACATGGCATCGCCTGGACTCGAATCCGAAACCTGTGAAACCGAGCGTCAGAACGCTAGCCATTCGGCCATCACGCCCTTAGTGGCAAAAAATGAGAACCAAAAACGTCCAATGTCTAGCATTAATAAAAATACGCATTAAAAATAATTTTTTAAATGGAATAATATTTATTATACAATTTAACTTTTTTTTTTTTTAAATTTTTTTTTTTTTTTCCTACAGAAAAATATTTAACTTGGAGGAGGAGAGGAAAGAAGAGACGAGAGGCGCATAAAAAAAAGGCAAAAAAAAAAAAAAAAAAAAAAAGTATCTACTTTATAGCACATAAATAACACTTCAATCCGGTGAACATACCTACGTTGTCACGGGGTCGCCTAACCTTTGATTTGTAAGGAATATTTTCGCCTCTCTCCCATTCTTCAATTCTTTCTCTTGGAATGAAATATATTCGATACATCCCCATCTCTCCGAATAATAATAATAAAAAAAAGAATGTTTGTTAACAATAAATCTGTTGCCATTTTATCGAAAAATTATTAGCTATTGGGTATCAATAAAATTGAATAAATAAACACAGAGAAAATATTTTACAAACTGCATACAAAAACGAAACAAATAATATAAAAAAAAAAAATTTTTAAGTCAATTCCTCCTTTTTTTTTTTCAGAAAGTCCTTTATAAATAATTTTCATTCATTTTTTTAAGTTTATTTGGCGCTATCTATTGACAGATATATGCAACGTAAATATAAAAAAACACTAAAATTAATTAATTAAATTTAATTACTGAATTAATATTTGAAAAAAACGTATTAACATCAAGTGTCATCCATTACAAGTTCAAAAAAAAAAAAATGTATTTGAACTTGAGTGGACGAATAAAAAGCATTTTATGAACGATTGAAAATTTGAACAAGATATATATAGGGAGAGTGTGAGCTAATAGAAGGAATTGAAAAAAAAAAACAATTAGCATAAATAGATTACTAGATCATTGACACAAATTTATGTCATCAAAAAAAAAAAAAAAAATTCGAATACTCAAATGAAATGTTTATTAAAATGCAAAATGCAAGTGTCCAATTTTAACACCACTAGCATTAGTTTTCTGTTTATTTAAGAAATAAATATACATTAAAATGAGTACTACTGTTTTAAATCTATTTAGTTAAGTATTTGAAAACAGATCTAATTCACTGACTATTGAAATGGATTATATGTTTAGAAATTTTATACCCTAGAAATAAGACGTATTTTAATACAACTTTAACCGTAATGAGTTAAGACTTGTTGACCTAGAAATAATTAATCAGTAGTTAACAACAGTGGAAATATCACTTTTTATATTTTTCTTAATTCTTGAAAGGTTATTTTTCAAGAGTAAAACAATGATTATCTGGGAAAATAAATTATTTTATTTATCTTTTGATAGATTATCTTGGAAATCAGTCTCTTTATCTTAGATAAAAATATTTTTAAGGTAAGATGTTTTATTCGTTCCCATTTGAGATTGATAAAAAAATTTTTTACTGTTTTTTTTTTTACAACGCGACCTATATTATTTTATTTCCTTTTTGTCCTGAAAAAAAGTGTTTTTAATTGAGTTGTTTAATAATGAAAAATTGAGTTTGGAAATAATGTTTTTATTTAATTTTTATTGAAATCTAAGTAAGTAAAATGGAACATATAGCGTTTTTTTTTTTTTAAATAAGAAGTGAATACATTAATAAAAAAAAAATGACAATTTAAAAAAAAAACAGAAATTGAAAACAAAAATATATATACATATATTGATGAAAAAAAAATAATACCAAAAACGATCACTGAAATATCACATCGTATAATTTTTTTATTTTTTTTTTTTTTTTAAGTCTTATAATTCAAAAATTCAATTCTATAATTCAAAATCATCAAAAAATACATTTTTTTATCATACTTAAGATAAGAGTTAAATTTTTTAGAAATTAAAAATATAGTTACACTAAATAATTTCCAAAAACTAATATTGTATTTATTTTTTAAAAAAATTCCTCATTTTACAAATAAAGATTCTTTCTGGCATAATTCTAACCAGCATATATTTTATTCTCTATATTCAGAATTCACAGCTCAATTATTCAGTCTTATTTCTATACAATATATATACATACAATTATTTTTATGCTGTTTAATACATTTTTAAAGTTAAAAAAATTAAAAGAAAACATTTTTATGTTATTAAATATATTCCATGTTATTAAATATATTTACTATTAAATATATTCCATGTTATTAAATATATTTACTATTAAATATAATCCTATGTTATTAAATATTTTAAGATATTAAATATGTTTATTTTCACAAAAACTATTTATAATACCATCTTGTATAATAAATAGTTTCTTTTGAGACTTATTGTCTGCCATCAAAATTATAACATTGCTTTATTTGTATTAACTAACACAAATTAAAAGTAAATAAATAAAAACTCGTGCATAACACACAAGAGCAATCACATGCTTTCATAATATATCTAACAGTTCAATTGAAACGAGCCGTTACACAATAAAGGAAAATAATACCGACACAATTTAATTCTGGCACCTTTTTTACGAAAACAAATACTAACATGAGAGATAGTTCATATATAGATACCACAAATTCTTCAATACAATAAACATAAAATCAGAAACTTTCATCAAACGAAGAAAAAAAAAATAAATAGAAAAATATTACAACAGCATCTTGTTATAACGCGAATTGTAACCAAGAACTTTCTTCAAACTGGCACCTTTTTTTTACGAAAAGAAATAAAAGTCACAGATACTTATAGCATCTTTAGATTAAGATACCACACATTTTTCAATACAATAAATATAAAATTAGAAATTTTCCTTAAATAAAGTAAAAAATATTGCAACAACATCTTAAAGATGTTATAACACGAATGTAACCAAGAACTTTCTTCAAACTGGCACCTTTTTAAGCAAAGAAATAAAAATTGCAGATACTTATAACATCTTTAGATTAAGATACCACAAATTTTACAATACAATAAACATAAAATTTAAAAAAAAAATTTCGTTACGTAAAAAAATATTGCAACAACATCTTAAAGATGTTATAACACGAATAGTAACCAAGAACTTTCTTCAAACTACAGCCTAATCTATAATATCTTACACTCACTCAACACACCTGGCATTTTTGAACACAGGTAGAAATATCTCAACCCCCTCTCCCCTTGCAACCATTCAAACCAAAGGTGAATGTAGACCCTACAACCCAATGAAAACCCGTCCGTCGATATTTCATTCACGAAAATAACATCGCGGTCTGTAGTATAGTAATAAACAAAAAGGACACTTCATAGTACCATACCACAGCCACTGTATAAAATATTAAACCATCTTCGTACTATAACATTACAAAAACTTCTCAAAATATTAAAGTCCGGCTTTATAGCAGAATCTTGAAAGGGAAAAAATAAAAAGAACAAGTTCTTTCAAGCGTGCTATATCAGGTAAGTATAAATAAGAATGAAAATTTTTTTTTTTGTGTAGATTGGATTGTAAATGGGCTCTTACCTGCCAGAGATTCACCCTGGGCCCTTGTAAGAAAATCCTGGGTTTGTTGATGATGCAGGAAAGGCTGGCACCTAATTCTTGTGCTAAATTATCTTCCCCGTGTCTTAGGGCGACGTTGGCAGCGCTAACTCTCAGCACACACTCAGCCGTTCCTCGGCATCGTCGTTCAGTTGGCTGCTATTCTGGTGACGTCACGAAGCGGACCGATCCATTCTGAGCCGCAGGGCGAACCGGCTTTCTATTTCTCTTCTGGAGAAAGAGCGATTGACTGACAATTTCTTTCTTTTTTTATCTAAATAAGATTTTTTTTTTTTCTGATGAGGATCATCAAGTATTTTTTTATTAATATTTTTAATTATAAATGTCGTATTATTTAGAATATAAAGTTGTAATAATAATAATAATAATAATTTTAATTTTAAAAGTTTATTTTGTATTTTTATTTGAAGAGTTTATTTTTTTAATTTAATAGTTTAATTATAAAAAATTTTCACGAATTATTT
Organism: Caerostris extrusa; assembly: GCA_021605095.1. NCBI lineage: Eukaryota > Metazoa > Arthropoda > Arachnida > Araneae > Araneidae > Caerostris > Caerostris extrusa. The sequence goes on along the minus strand of BPLR01018215.1, from coordinate 11,126 downwards.
TAATAATAAAATTAAATTTTAATTAATAATATAATAAAATTTTTATACGAATTTTAAAATCTTAATAATTTAATCTGTGATTTTTCTTTCTTTTTTTTTTTTTATAAAATTGTAATAATAATAATAATAATAATAATAATAATTTGAATTTTAAAAGTTTTTTTCAGAGACTTCAAATTACAGAATATATCAAATGTAATTATTTATTCGAAACGAAATTCAAACTTATTATTTGGGAAATTTCTATAAAATAAATAATCTTAGTTGAATACATGTATAGAGGGCCTTATAGCCAAATGGCTAGCGTTCTGAAACTCAGTACCGTATGTTTCGGGTTCAAGCCCCGGCGATGCCATGGGTGTTTGTAGTGTTTCGGAATCCAGTTCTCCTTTTTTTCTGACGTACTCGAGGATTATCAAATTATTATTTTTTAAATTATTATTATAAATATTTTAATATTTAGGATATAAAATTGCAAATAAATAAATAAATGAAATAATAATAATTTGAATTTTGAAAGTTTTCAGACTTTCAATTATAGAATATATCAAATGTAATTATTCATTCCAGACATAATTCAAACTTATTATGTAGGAAAAAAATAAGTTTATGATGAATAAGTTTTCTATGAAGTTTTCTATTTCTTTTCTGTCTTAAATACATTTATAATCCCACATTTCCAATTTCGTTTATCTGAAATTTATAATTGTACATTTTTGGGCTAGATTAAACTTTAATCCTTATTACTCTACAAATAAAGCAATATCTTGAATAAGAAAGAAATTTCCTTTTATGAAATATCTATCATCAAAGTATTTTTTTATTAAAAATTGTTATTATAAATGTCTTAATATTTAAGATATAAAATTGCAAATAAATAAATAAAATAATAATAATAATTTTAATTTTAAAAGTTTCTTTCAGAGACTTACATTATAGAATATATCAAATGTATTTACGTATTTATTTATTCCAGACGTAATTCAAACTTATTATTTGGGAAATTTCTGTAAAATAAATACATTTATAGAGGGCATGATGGGCGAGTGGTTAGTGCTCCGTACCGTAGGCTTTGGGCTCGAGTCGCGGAGGTGCCATGGATGTTTGTAGTGGTTCAGAATCCACTACAAACTGTAGGTCCCAGTCTAATATGACTGTAGAGCGTTGGCCGTAGGGCTGACAAACCCCACCCGTAAAAAAGGACATCTCATGTTTCGAAATCTGCCAGTAGACAGACGGCCTCCGGTCCACTATGGGGCTGTTGCGCCAATGAAGAAAAAGATGTATTGTTGGGGTTTTGTGGCATGGATGTTTGTAGTTGTCGAATCCACTTTAAACCGTAGGTTCCGGTCTAACATGATCGTAGAGCGTTGTGGGGGTAGCGTTATTCGCATCCGTAGTTTATCTTCAAGCTACACGGGCCACCTGGGTAGTGATAAAGGAATAACAGAGGTGCAGCTTTTTGCTTATAGTATCGAGATTAACTGTCTCTTTACTGCCAGCTGCATTAGAACAACAGCAATACATTTATAATCACACATTTCCAATTTCTTGCGTTTATCTAAAATTAATAATTGCACATTTTTGCCTTATTACCCTACAAATAAAACAATATCTTGAATAAGAAAGAAATTTCCTTTTATAAAATATATTTATAAGCGAATAATAATCCTTACATACAATAAATCTTTAAAATTTATCCTAATCTTTATAATTATTTTTTTAATCGAATAATAATCTTCTTATCTACTGATGATAAACTACCACAAAAATGTTTATTAAATACAGTTTGAAAAAATTAAAAATAATTGTTTTGAAAAGACTTTAGTCTAATTTAAAAGTTCCTTTCTTTTAGATGATGTTTAAAGCTCATTTTTAAATTTGCATTTTAGTTTTTTTTAATAATCGTTAAAAGAGCGGATGTGCTTGTGCAAATATTATTAATGAAAATATTTTTTTTTTTCAAAAAAATTATTGCTGTTTAATTTATTTATTTTTTTAAATCGTAATGTAATAAACATAACTTTATAAATCATAACATAAAGGGGTTTTTTTTTTTTATTTTTTTTTTTTTAATTTTTTTTTTTTTAACCTTTAGGTCTAAAATTAATGAAGGTTTTCTAATTCAATAAAAATTACATTAGGATTTAAGAAAAAAAAAACAATAATTTTTTTTTTTGAAAAAAAAAAAATATATTTCATATAAAGCCGAAACCAGCTCTTTTAATGTTTATTTACTTATTATAGTTTACATAAAAATAAGCTAATCTAAGAACTCAAATGGCTGGCAGGAGCTTGCAGGGCGGAGATTCGAATCCGCTGGCGTACGTTGCAGTCACTGCTTTCGGAAATGGAGAAGACTCGATGGTCGAACGTTTCTGAAATGCAATTAGATAAATAAAAACAAGGGATTAGAAACGTTTATTTTCATTTAATACTTGCTGGAAAACTCCCATTAGATTATCGATGCGAGACGCTCTAAGTATGATATCACAATCGCCGTCGGGTCTCTTCATTTCTGAAACAGTGACCGAAATACATTCTTCCAGCTGATTAGAACCTGCACACTCTTTGCACATTTAGTTAAGCGTGTAACCGAGGATCGAAACAGCATATAAGCAATGGACTATTTTCCAAACATTTATTTTTTATAATTTTATTTATTTATTTATTTTTATATTCAAATAGTAAAAAACGCTATTTAAGAATTTAGTTTTTTTAATTTTTAGTTTTAGTTATTTTTTTAGGGGGCCTGATGGTCGAATGGCTAGCGCTCTGGCGTTCGGTACCACAGGTATCGAGTTCAAATCTCGGCTTTTCCCATGGGTGTTGCAGTGGTTCGGAATCCACTTTAAGCCGTAGGTCCCGGTCCTAACAGGATCGTAGAGCGTTGCGGGGGCATTGTTAATCAGCGTCCGTGGCTTACCATCAAGCTACACGCGCCCCCTGTGTAATGCAAAGTGAGTAACATAGGTGCAGCCCTTATGGCGAAGATAACGGTCTATTTGCCAGCTGCTTTAGAAGAAAAAAAAAAAGAAATTAGTTTTTTATCAACAAGTTTAATTTATTGCACTGATATAAATAGAATATTGTTCTCGTACAAATGTCAAAAGGAAAAGAAAGAGAATTTAAAACTAGTTATGTCAAAATGGTTAATTGATCTCGATGCGATCTTTCCTGGAATCTGCATATGTGGTAGTTGAAGCAAATTGAGAAATAAGTTTGTGGAATAATGTATAGCATTACAAAAGTGGAATTAAAAGATTCCTGTCACGGTAATTGACTACAGATTAAAGTTACATGAAGAAAAAAAAAATAGGTATTTTGACATTTCTGTAATAGAGTAAGTGCTAAAGGATTTACAGTTTAGGATCTCGTAGTGCTTTTGTTTTTCAAGTAAAAAATCTTATAGCCTTTTAACAAATATATTTATATGCAACATTTTTAAACATTTCTATAAACCCATAAAATTATTAAAAAAATTTCTTTCCTCTTATTTACAGACAAACATTACAATTCAAAAAGCCTTTTTGCATCAAAATTAAAGATTCTTTTTTAAAAAAAAATTAATAAAATTGTGAAGAAAATGGCAAGAAAATGGAATATTTATATAATTTATCAACAAGTAATAATTAATTTACTCAAAAATAATAAGAAGATATCTTAGACTTTTTAGAAATTCAGTAATAATTGTATATGGTGATCTAACCAAAAATTAAAGTATCGCTTTTCCCGGTTTAATTCCTATCTGTATTGAATTCAGTGATATTAATTGCTGGAAAATATTATGTATCAAAACTTCAGCAATCTATGTCTCCCGACGATTATTTTGAAGATAGGTCTCAAACACAAATTGCTTGAATATATTTAATTAAAATCTACTCTATTTAAATCAATGCACTTCTGTCAAGAATTACGAAGTATTTATATGCCAGTTTCAAAAGTACATCTTTGATTTAGAGTCAGTTGTGACAGATTCGTGATTGACAAAGCGTTTATTGTTTAAAAAATATTCCAAATGTTTAAAAAATTGTTAACCAGTAGGAGACAAATTTGACGAATAGAGTGGATGAGGCAGAACTTCAAATTTCAACTAGCTCAGCTTTAGGAGTGTGACTTGGGGAATGTGAAGTTCCGCGTTATCATGAGTAGAATAACACCTTTCGATTCACCAACCTGATTCTGATCACAATAATTTCTGATGCACAATATCCATCGTTGACAGTAATATTGCGTGTTAATTCTTTGATGTGGTGACCTGATATCCAATAGCTTAAAGCTCTGGCCTTTGGTATCATAGGCTTTGGGTTCCGGATCCTGAAGGGGCAACAATGTTTGCGAGTGGTTCGGAATCCACCTTAAACTGTAGATTCCAATCTAATTAATCTAAAGTGTACAAAAAATTACCGTAGAGCGACAAGTCTAACCTAGAAATGCATAATTCCCTTTTGATTCCACCAAACGGTCACCATTGCGTTCTTTGCATGCAAGCAAGGTTTGGGTGCGTATTAAGATTTTACATCTGAATCTAGCCACTGCTGAGAATTTAAGGTTATTGCATAGTATCAATTTTCATCACAAGTAACAATAACAATACTAAAAGAAACAGTTTTTTTATTTTTTGCCGAATACTAAAAGGTGTGCAAATATGCAAGCGTTGCGATATTTGCTAATCTGTCGATTCGTGTGAAACCTATTTGTCAAGTTTTTCCTATCATTTCAAGCGCTGCAAGATATCACGAAACTTTTTGATATGTATACTCCAAGATTAACAGCATGTTCTCTAACATTTATTGTAGACTTAGCATTACATTTATTTTAAGAACACCATAACAGAGGGCGTTTTCAGGTCTTCCACGGGGTTTACTCTCTAAGATCTATCTCTAGATCTGAACTTCTCAAACCATCATCTCATTGCAAATACAATGGCCTGATGGCCAAATGGGTAGCGCTCTGATACTTTCAGTTTCGAATCCTGACAATGACATGGATGTTTGTTAGTGGGACCACGTTAAAGTGTAGGTCCCGGTCTAATTAGCACAAAGTGCGCAAAAAATTACCGTGGAGCAACAAACCAAACTAAATCACTGCAGGTACATTAGCTGCACTTTTCCCAAATAAAGCCTTAATGTTTTGTATTGCTTGCGTAGCTGAATGTCGAAGTTTATACTCATATAGAAAAATTATCTATCTTAAGATTTTTTATTAAACATTTCAAACACTAATTACGATAAAAATACATAATTAAACAGAGCTCAGAATAAGCAATGAAATGATAACACTCTTAAATTTCATTCTGGGTAGATATGTATTTTGCAGAATCACAGCTATTACTAAAAAGTTCATTTAATATGTAATAACCTAATTAAAAACCTAATACTCCATGGCTCAACAACAGGGTGTTCTAACGAATATGGTGGATTCGATTCCTATGAGTGCACTGCTTTACAAATCGTTACCTTAAAAATCAATACCTTCATGAGAAATAATAATGGGCCTTCTTCCTACTTTCAAAATAACGTAAATTTGATTTGATTTTATATACATTTAAATGATTAAAAAAAGATAACAAAAAAAAAAAGAAAGAATTATTAACTAATTACAAATATACTTTACGAGAGTTTACAAAAATAATTTAGATGTAACCATCAATAATTTTAACATCATTCATTTGAACAGCATTAAACTTTGTGTTCCATTTGCATGCTACGAGCAGCCTCCGAAAGGATGATCCTGATGTGGCTGAGTGACTATCGCTCAGTACCACAGGTTTCGGGTTCGAGTTCCGGCAGTGCCATGAATGTTTGGTCCACTTTAAACAGTAGATCCCACAGTCTAATATGGCTGTAAAGCGTAAGGCTGACAATTTTACCCCGCCAAGAAAAGAAGAAAACATCTCATGTCTCGAAATTTATCAGTAGGCAGAAGGCCTTGGCCATCAAGGAGCTGTTGCTACAATGAAGAAGAAGAACAACAACAATTTTGAAAACATTGCCTCTTAGGGTCTATTAGGGATAACTAACCACATTTGCTTCTGCTTGCCTTATGGGAGGAAAACGGAAAATTCCCCCACCAACAGGTTGATCATGGATGCGAGATCATTTACACACAATTGCCTTGAGTCTGCTGGTATCTGAAAGGCATAAGCTTCAATGAATGTCTCCAGCGATTAGAATCACGCTTCTGCGCATGTCCATTGCACGTTGAATGAGCAATCGGACACTTAACTTAGATTATTGTATACGTCATTCTCTGTCATTGACAATTTATTTGTTATATATGGCAAGTTTACCACATGACATGACATTGTTTATAACATACTAATAAAATAAATAAATAATTCAATAAATTGATAAGTTACACTCCTGTAGGAAGAGTTAGTAATAATTCTTAATAGTATGTTTAAATTTGAGATTTGTTCGGTTTCTTGCTCACTCATGACGGTGCAGGAGCCCCAATTTCGAATCCGCCGGTGGAAAACCCTTGCAGCCCACTGCTTTCAGAAACGAGGAGGCTGCCCGACTCATGGCTCAGAGGCAACGTGAGTGGGGGAGCATTAGGGCTGAGGTTCAGTCCGCTGGTGGGCATTTCTGTAGACACTGTTCAAAAAAAGAGGAGACTCGATGGCGTTTGTGATGTTCAGCATTTTGAATCGTGAATCAGATACCTGGTGAGAGCTTTTCCGGGTTTTCTCCCATACAATAAGCAAATGTGAGATAGTTCCCCTTAAAAGTCACCCCGAGGGCTCTGCCTTCCTCCTTCAGAGACACGGAGCCGAATCAGACCCTCTACTTACGAGTGATTCATTGCAACTGGCATGCCCTTTCCCTACTCCATCCATGAGATGTCCGGGATTCCTTTCACACTGCAGGACATTGAGGATTGGACACAACAACAAGACAACTCGATGATAGACCTATGTTTAGTCAAAAAGAACCTCATATGCTTAGTCAGGTTGCTGGTAGGGTTTTCGTGGGTTTTCCATTACGACACACAAAATCTGAGTAGTGTACTCCCCAAGTCCCACCCCCTCATCGTAAATTAGTGGAGACTATCCGTGGTGTAAATAAGTCGAACAACATGATTCATTGTTTAAAAAAAAGAAAGGAACGAATTGATCGAATTAATTTCGTGAATATAAATCAGAACATCAAATGAATATTAGAATTTGAAGTCACCATTTGAAAACAAATTTTTCAACAGTCTTATTTCTTCCTACAATTCTTCTTCTTTTATGCATGTTCTTACTTTTATGCCACTCAAATGAATTTGGAGATCAAACCATATATTTTTTCCTATTTTATATATAATTGACACATCGTCCATCGTCAGCAGTTAATATTTATATTACTATAAATTATATTTTCTTATTTTGTAGTAATAATGAATTAAATACTTCATAATTGTAAACAAAATTACAAAAAAAAAAATGTTTCAGAAAAGCTGGTACATTTTTTCAAAAATCGATGAACATTTTTGTCAAATTGAAAAATTGGAAAAGTAATAGATAAAAATTACCTTTTAAAAATTTCTTGTAGAAATATTTGTTACTTTTGTAATTCGTGATTAATCTAAACTTGTTGATATTTTCTGTAGTAACTAGGGAGACTCTAGTAACTAGGAGGAGATAATTGGTATCTCTGCAAAGCTACAGCGCACTGGATTAACAAAAAGAAATAAAATTCTTTTTAACAATTTATGTAATCAGTTACACCAATCTCTTTAATCAAGCATAAATATTTTCAGGAACTTTAAAAATGCTATCAACGGAGTAAAACAAACTGGCTTTTTAAGTAAATTTTAAATAAAAAGTCCCATTATTAAAGTATTATTATGAACAGTAGATACAAAGAATAATAAAAACAAAATAAATGGTTTCAAACTAAAAGATAATACATCGATTTAAATCTACCACATATTTACCTTTCTCAAAGAGTTAAACAGCATTCTTGAGCTTATCTAGCAGTTTCGTTGAGGCAGTATTGTTATATATTATGATATAAAACCTTTGGTAACAGCTTAATTCCTTGCAAAATAGTAGCTGCCTAGGGTCTGAGCACAAAACCTTAAAAAGATTGCTGAAGTAAATTGTTATCAAAATTAATTGCTATTAAACTAAAGACAATGAACTGAATCTGAAATGAAGATATTAATAACGTAACAATATGCTGGATCTCTACGGAAATACGGTATGCCTCTCAACATCGTAGCCGTCGTCATGTATTAAAATTACGTGGCTGAACTAAAAAGAAAATCAATAATAAAATTGTAATGTTTATATATATATATCTCCTTAAAGCCCCATTCGTGAAACAACTGTAGAGCAAGGCTAGCCATTGAGAAAAGAAAAGGGACGGTTGCCGTCTCTCCAATCCCCATGATGCACATGGAAACGGAGCATCCATGAGTAATAGCCTGATGCAAAGTGGAAAGGGACAGCCCCAAGGTAGATGAGCAACCAGAGAAGGAAAAGAGAGAAGGGATCTGGAAAAGCAAAGCTCTCTGAAGAACTACCCCCCAGAAAATCCTGGAACCCCACCAGGTAGCCTGAGACTGTCGAGGCAAGATGCTGAACATCCCAACAGCCCCTCGAGCCCTCGTTTTAAAACAGTGCCCTGGAAGCGGATTGTACCCCATCCCTAGAATCTTAGCCATCCCTAGTTGGCCTGTGCTCACATATGAGATGCGCTGAAAATTTGACTAATCACTAGCCCTACCGCGTGGTCGCCTGTCCGGTTTGTGCAGTCCGAGCGCTGAGCTGCCTCAACTCTTCAACTCAGCTTGCTACCAGGCGTAATGCCATTCTGACGCTTGCTGTGAAGGTCACTGAAAAATTTTGTCGCTTGCCTTCCGAATCTTCTACGTCTGTCGCCCCGGTGGAATGAGCCCTTAACTCTACCAGCGGCACACGCTGCCACTGACCCAATGAATCTAGTATATGTTGGTGCAAAATTGGTTAAATATTTCAAACAACAAATATTTACCTCCTGCGCCTTCCTTCTTGAGAATGTAGAGGAGGAGACAAGTACAAGAATTTATTTCGGTGTTATTAACGCAAAATCAGAAACTGAAAATACTTGTCAAGTTTTATTTCAAGTTTCTTTTCATCGTCCCAAATGGCATTAAATTTGAAGAGTTAAAAAACTTCTTTCCATTAAAATCTTTTATTAAAGGCTTCCTAAAACTTCAGGAAGAATTTTTTTAATACAAGGTCTATGTAGTTAAAATTTCTTCCAAATATTAAACAAAAACCCTAGCTCCCAGCTGCTCATGATTGATTTTAATAATGTGCAATGAAATGGAATCTTCCATAATAAACTTTTAGATGATTACTTTTCATGATAGCAGGTCGATAGTTATAAACTATTTAAGATCATTTATGAAATAGGAAATTCATTTATTGCAGGTAACTGTAAAGTAGGATTTTGATGCCAAATTATAAAGATAATACGTTCATTATTATTATTATTACTATTTTAATTCAACTAATTTTTTGATTGCCAACCTATGAATTCTATTTGATAGTGTGAAATTCTTGATGATTTGAATTTAATGCATATTTTATGGTAATAATAATTTTTATTTCATCATTAAATGATTCCGTGAATCATGAAATTCTAACTCGTGTCCAGCAGCTCTGCAGCCAGGTGTGTTAAGGAGGACCCAGATTCCAATCCACGGTCGCACGGCGCTCTGCTGCAGTCACTGCTCCTGGAAACGAAGATCTTGCACATACTTGGGATAACATGTATAAATATCGAGATCATCATAATCAAAACTGTTTATTAGCTCTTGACTTCCATCCTGTATTAGCACAAAATACGGAAAGCATTTGATTCTTAAGCACCCTGAAAGATGTCGCCTCTTCTTTTGATTAAAAGTGAACCATTAGTGCTATAAAGGAACATGGAGTTCACCGATGCCCCAGAAGGAAAAAAAGAGGATTAAAAGCACAAAGCTCAAAAAAAAAATTAAAGCAGAGGCCTTGAATTTATGTGTTGGGGCTTAAATTAGTTTACAGCATCTTTCTCTTGAAAGCTGAATATTTTCTTGTTAATAGGTGTTTTGCACCGCCTCTGTCTCTGGCGCGACTTTGTGGCGAGCTAGCCTCCCGGATAGAATCTGGCTGCAGGGAAAACTGCAGCGGATACAGTCGCTTATAGAATGAATAATAATACTACTAACTTGCTTCCTGAACTTCGGAAAGATAGCCGCGTACATTATTTCACAGCTTAGTCAGAAATGCTAAAATTTAGATGTCAAATGCCTATTTTGACCTGGCATATCCACAAGTACAGCAAAGAAGTCGTGAGAAATGATAAATGGATGTACTAAATAGTATTGGAAAACCTATGAGCAACTCGAATATTTCCGACTGTAATACAAAAATGATATCATAAGGTAAAAGGCTGTATAGGCCGCCGTTATAACAACAAACAAGCAATCGAATCTGCTGCAAAAGATTCTTCTGCCAACTATGATGACATTCTACTTTCAAAACTGATAGAAGAATGTACTATGTCTCCTCCATGTGCCCAATGGAGTGCTTATCTGTAATGTCGCCAGTACTAAAATGGAGTGCATCCCCTCTGTCACTGGTAAAGCGAGAGCCTAGAAGTGAAGATTTACCAGATTGGATCGCATAACTGCCATTAGAGTCTGTATTGAGATGAAAACCAATATGTTCCATTCTAAAATATTTTAACATGTAAATAAAACCCATCCAAAATTATCCTAATACAGAAAATGCTCTTCAACAAAACCGAATATCATGCTTCTTATTTTTATATATAATTTGTACTTTCCACTTCCAGCTGATGTTAAATGGTGCCAAGAGAAGACAAAATCTTTAAGACACACCAGGCATGCACACTGCGAAGATGATATCTGGGAAGGGAGACCTGCGGCGCGCCAAAAACCGTAGTTTAACAGTAATAAAACCGGGATATTTAAAAACGCGGTCAGTGGTTACTGCTCTGATGCCTATTCCTGTAAAACAAAATGAAATCTCAAATTTAAGCACCATAACCTTAGAAACTTTAAATGAGACATAGTGATGTATTCATTGAATGAATAATTTCAAAACACCTGTACAATCTTTTATCATTTCTTTTAATACTAGCAGC
>BPLR01018214.1:0-26459 GCA_021605095.1 Caerostris extrusa | reverse complement strand
GTGGATTCTCCACCTATATGTTAAGTTTATTACGAAAATTCGCAAGCGCCGGGGATTGCTTGGAGCTAGAAATTCAATCAACTCATTTATAAACTTTCTTTGCTTTGTTTTAATAAGAATATAATTTGGAGTTTTCTCTTCTATCAATTCTGTGAAGTGCGCTCTGAAATAAATTCTAATGGAAAGAACTGGATTAAAACAATTGCCAGATATCGTCGAAAATAATTAGCCCGTATTTTGATCTCGTTGATTATCAAAGTTCGTTGCATTTTTAATAACGTGTTTCGAAAAATTACCGGCAGTTTTACAATTTTAAATTACTTTCTGCTTCCTTTCTTGTGGAAAATCGATTAAGAATTTACCTTCGGGAAAATCAGTGAGAGATTTTTTAATGAAAGCTGTTGTAAATTACCATTTTGAGCGAGAAACGGGATCTGGAAGAGAAAGTGGAAAGGATAGTGGAAGAAAAGTTTGCAATCTATCTAATAAAAATCAGAAATGGGTTTAGGTTGTTTTGTTTTCTGAGAATAGGTTTGCCTTTATGGGATATAATTTCAATCTATATTTTTGTTTTTATTTATTTTATAAAATTTTGTGTCTGTTGTATTTACATATCGTTTATATTGAAAAAAGGTTTTATATTTATGAATCGCTTATTAAATAAAATTACAAATAATCCTCAAATGCTAAACAGCAAATAATATTTGAACAACAAATAATAAAAACTATTTTTTATATGTTTTGAAAATGTAATAGCAAATTCAGAGGTTAATGAGGATATTTTCTAATCAGTAGGGAAAGATAAGAGGACTATAATTTTAGGTGTTGATATTACATGTCTGCCTAATCACAGACTCTTGTCGTCATTTCAAAATTTAAAAAGTATCTTTACACACTTAAAAACAGGGGTTCTAATCATTTATGACCTACTTTTTTTAATACTATTAAAAAGTGTTTTAGTGTTTTATGCAGTGTTGCCAACCCTACCTTCTAATAATATTTGATTTTACGTTTATTTTTTACCTCATTTTTAATTATCTTTCTTGTCACCCCATTTTATTATTTATTGTTTTTCCACCTTATTTTTTACACCTGTGTCTTTTATCATTTTTCAGCTACCTCATATTTTATTCCCATTATTTATGATTTTTTTATTTTTCACCTCGAGTTGTTTCTTATCATTTTATTATTTGTTTTATTTTTCTGACTTTATTATCTCTTTTATCATTTCTTCATCTTGCATTATTTCCCGTCTATAATTTTTCATTTGCACAACTGTCTATCATTTTTTCATCTTTTTTCCACTGCTTTATTATCACGAAATTTGTTTTTCAAGTCACTTTGTGCTTTTTCTTATTTTTTTATTTTATTATACTTTATTATTCATGTTTTCATTATTCTTTTTGCTTTTTCACCTCACTTTCAATTTTTTATTATTATTATTTTTAATTCTCTTCATGTTGTGTTTTATCGTCTAATTTGTACCACATATTATCCTTTTTTATTGTTTTCCCTGTATGCATATATTTTCATCATTATTTTTATCTCACTAAAGTTGTCTTTGGTCATTTTTTTCACCTCATTTATCTTTTATCATTTCTTACCTCTACTTTGTTATCTTTTATCTCACCTCCACCCTATTATCTTTTATCCTTTTTGCTCATCTCACTTTATCTTCTAATTTTTTTTCCATCTCTCGCTTTATTATGTTTCATCGAATTTTTATTTGTTTTCACTAACTCATTATCTTTTATCAGTTGAATGTTTACTGGTAGTTGTATGATAAACAATATTGATTTGCGAAATAAATCGAAAACTATTTTAATTTGATAACAAAGAAACTTAGTTATCCTCAAAAACAACTTTTTCATTTTCCGGTTAATGTGCAACGCGCATATTCACAAAGAAACAATTCAATGCTTTGTTGTGGATTCTCCTCGAATGTGATAAGTTTATTACGAAAATTCACGGGGATTACTTGGAGCTGAGAAATTCAATCAAACTCCATTTATAAACTTTCTTACTTTGTTTTAATAAGAATTAATTTGGAGTTTCTCTTCTATCAATTCTGTGAAGTGCGCCTGAAATTATTCTAATGGAAGAACTGAATTAAAACAATTGCCGATATTCGTCGGAAAAATAATTAGCCTCGTTATTTGATCTCGTTGATTATCAAAGTTCGTTTGCATTTTAATAACGTATTTCGAAAATTACTGACAATTTTCAATTTAAATTACTTTCTACTTCCTTTGTTGGGAAAAATAGATTAAGAATTTACCTTTCGTGAAAATCAGGGAGATTTTTAATGAAAGTTGTTATGTAAATTAACATGTTAACGAGAAACAGGATCTTGAAGTCATCAGAAGCTCAAATTCTCGGGATGGTGGAAGAAAAGTTGCAATCTATCTAATAAAAATCAGAAATGGGTTTTGGGTTGTTTTTGTTTTCTGAGAACATTTGTTTGGGAACTTTTCAAAAATTGAACCTTTAATTTTAATATTTCAAAAATTTCGTTTTTTATTTTTATCTTTTATTTTTATCGTTTTTTTTTTTGAAATTTTATAAAATTTACCTGACTTTTTAATATTTTTTATTCAGTAAATCTTTATTTTCCTTCCCTTTATTATTATTTTTTTTTTTCACCTTACATTATTATGTTTTTATTTTTATCCCCTAATTTTATTATTTTTTATAATTTTATTTCTGCTCATTTTTTCATTTTCACAATTTGTTCACTTTATTATCTTTCATCATTTTTTTTTCACCCTCACTTTTTTTTTATTTTTCACCTCGTTTGATCTTTTATTGTTTTTTATATTTTTCCACCTCACTCTGTTATCTTTTGTCATTTTTCTTTTTACACTTTATATTTTATTTTTCATTTTTTCTTTATTTTTTTCTCCTTTATTATCTTTTATCACTTTGTTATCATTTCAGTACTTACTGATAGTTGTATAATAAACACTACTGACTTGCGAAAAAAAGATGAAAATCATTTTAATTTTTTGAAAACAGGAACTTCGTTATCCTCAAAAAACTTTTTCATTTTTTCCGGTTAATGTGCAACGCGCATATTCAGAAAGAAACAATCAATGCTTTAATGGGATTCTCCACAAATGTGTTAAGTTTATTACCAAAATTCGCAAACGCCGGGGATTGCTTGAGCTAGAAATTCAATAAACTCAATTATAAACTTTCTTACTTTGTTTTAATAAGAATATAATTTGGAGTTTCTCTTCTATCAATTCTGTGAAGTGCGCTCTGAAATTATTCTAATGAAAGAACTGAATTAAAAACAATTGCCAGATATTCGTCGTGAAAATAATTAGCCTCGTATTTGATCTCGTTGATTATCAAAGTTCGTTGCATTTTAATAACGTATTTAGAAAATTACTGGCAATTTACAATTTAAATTACTTCTGGTTCCTTTGTTGGGAAAATAGATTAAGAATTTACCTTTCGTGAAAATCAGTGAGAGATTTTTAATGAAAGTTGTTGTAAATTACCATGTTAACGAGAAACAGAATCTTGAAGTCAGAAGTTGAAATTCATGGTACAGTGGAAAGAAATGCTGCAATCTATCTAATAAAAATCAGAAATGGGTTTAGGTTGTTTTGTTTTCTGAGAACATGTTTGAGTTTAAAAATGGGAACATAATTTCAAAAATATTTTTGTTTTTATTATTTTATAAAATTTTGTGTTGAATATTTTTTAAATATCGTTTATATAAAAAAGTTTTTTAAAAAAAATATTTATAAATCATTTTATTAAATAAATTTATTATAATTTTTATCAAATTTTTTCAAATAAAAGATGACCATCTTTTTTTTGAAAATGTAATAGCAAATTTACCCAATGATATTCTAATTTTTAGGGATCAGCTAGGACTTTAATTAAATTGATTTATCATTTTGTGTAATACTCTATTTTTGAAAATTTAAGAAAAGTACTTTTATACTTAAAAGCAGGGGTTTTCATTTATGGACTACTTTTTTTAAACTATTTTTATTAGAACCCTTTTTTATGGCAATCCTACATTAATAATATTTTTTATATTTATTTTTTTACGTCATTTATTTCTTTCTTAATTTTTTATATTTTTTTCACCTCACTTTATTAATTTTTCCTATAATTTTTTTATTTTTTCTTACCTCATTTTATTATCTTTTATCATTTTCTTTATTTTGTTCACCTCACTTTTTATTGTCTTTTATAATTTTTTTTTTCACCTTTTCAACTTTATTGTTTTTATATTTTTTTATTTTTTTATACTTTTTTGTTTTATAATTTTTTTATTTTTTATTTTATTATCTTTTAAAATTTTTTTTGATTTTTTTCCACCTCACTTATCTTTTATTAATTTTTTTTTCATTTTATTAATATTTTATTTTTTTCACTTCATTTTATATTTTTATTTTTTTCCTTTTTTTATACCTCACTTTATTATCTTTCATCATTTTTTCACTTTTTTTTTTATCTTTTATTAATTTTTTTTATTTTTCCCTCACTTTATTATCCTTTATCATTTCCAATTTACTGATAGTTGTATTTTTTCATAAACACTACTGACTTGAGAAAAAAAAAAAGAAAATTCATTTTCATTTGAAAATAGAAACTTCATTATCCCCAAAAAACAACTTTTTTCATTTTCCGGTTAATGTGCAACGCGCATATTCACAAAGAAACAATTCAATACTTTAATGTGGATTCTCCACGAATATGTTAGGTTTATTACGAAAATTGCAAGCGCCGGGGATTGCTTGAGCTAGAAATTCAATCAACTCATTTATAAACTTTCTTGCTTTGTTTTAATAAGAATATAATTTGGAGTTTTTTTTCTATCAATTCTGTGAAGTGCTCTCTGAAATAAATTCTAATGGAAGAACTGAATTAAAACAATTGCCGAGATATTCGTCGGAAAATAATTATCCTCGTATTTGATCTCGTTGATTATCAAAGTTGGTTGCATTTTAATAACGCGTTTCGAAAATTACCGGCAGTTTACAATTTAAATTACTTCTACTTAATTTGTTGGGAAAAATCGATTAAGAATTTACCTTCGGGAAAATCAGTGAGAGATTTTTAATGAAAGCTGTTGTAAATTACCATTTTAACGAGAAACAGGATCTGGAAGAAAAATGGAAAGGATAGTGGAAGAAAAGTTGCAATCTATCTAATAAAAATCAGAAATGGGTTTAGTTGTTTTGTTTTCTGAGAATAGGTTTGCCTTTTGAAAATTGGGATATAATTTCAAATCTATATTTTTGTTTTTATTAATTTTATAAAATTTTGCGTCGAATATTTCTTTACATATCGTTTATATTGAAAAAGGTTTTAAAAAATATTTATGAATCAAGCTATTAAATAAAATTACAAATAATCCTCAAATGCTAAATCGCAAATAATATTTGAACAACAAATAATAAAAACTATTTTATATGTTTTGAAAATGTAATAGCAAATTCAGAGTTAATCAGGATATTTCTAAGTCAGTAGGGAACGATAGAGGACTATAATGTCACATTGATATTACATATCTGCCTAATACACTTTTTGTCGTGATTTAAAAATTTTAAAAGTACTTTTTATACTTAAAAACAGGGGTTCTAATCATTTATGGCCTACTTTTTTTTTTATTAAAAAGTGTTAAAAAAAGTGTTTTTATGACAACCCTACCTTCTAATAATATTTGATTTACGTTTATTTTTTTTTACCTCATTTTATCATTTTTTTTTTTCACCTGATTTTATTATTATTTATTATTTTTTTTTATTTTTTTCACCTCATTTTATTATCATTTATTATTCTTTTATTTTTTTCACCTGACTTTATTATCTTTTTTCATTTCTTCATCTTGTATTATTCTCATTTATAATTTTTTTTCCATTTTTTTTCACCCCACTTTGTCTTTTATCATTTTTTTTTTTTTTTCACCGCACTTTATTATCACCATTTTTTTTTATTTTTCACATCACTTTATTGCCTTTTCTTATTTTTTTTTTTATTTTGTTAAAACACTTTATTATTATATTTTATTATTCTTTTTATTTTTTCACCTCACGTTAATTTTTTTTATTATTATTTTAATTTTTCTCTTTATTTTATTATATTTTATAATTTTTTCATTTGTTCATCACACTTTATTATCTTTTATTATTTTTTCCCGTCACTTTTATATTTTTCATCATTATTTTTATCTCACTAAATTGTCTTTGATCATTTTTTTTTTCACCTCATTTTTTCTTTTATCATTTTTTTTTTTCACCTCTCTTTGTTAACTTTTATCTTTTTTTTTTCACCTCACTTTATTATCTTTTATCATTTTTTGCTCATCTCACTTTATCTTCTAATTTTTTTTCCATCTCGCTTTATTATGTTTTAACAAATTTTTATTTTTTTTCACCTAACTTTATTTTCTTTTATCAGTTGAATGTTTACTGGTATTTGTATGATAAACAATATTGATTTGAGAAATAAATCGAAAACTATTTTAATTTGATAACAGGAAACTTCGTTATCCTCAAAAACAACTTTTTCATTTTCCGGTTAATGTACAACGCGCATATTCACAAAGAAACTAATCAATGCTTTAATGTGGACTCTCCACAAATGTGTTAAGTTTATTATGAAAATTATCAAGCTCGGAGATTGCTTGAGCTAGAAATTCAATAAACTCAATTATAAACTTTCTTACTTTGTTTTAATAAGAATATAATTTGGAGTTTCTCTCCTATCAATTCTGTGAAGGGATCGTTGAAATTATTCTCATGAAAGAACTGAATTAAAACAATTGCCCGATATTCGTCGGAAAAATAATTAGCCTCGTATTTGATCTCGTTGATTATCAAAGTTCGTTGCATTTTAATAACGTGTTTCGAAAATTACTGGCAATTTACAATTTAAATTACTTCTGGTTCCTTTGTTGGGAAAAATAGATTAAGAATTTACCTTTCGTGAAAATCAGTGAGAGATTTTGAATGTAAGTTGAGGTAAATTAACATGTTAACGAGAAACAGGATCTTGAAGTCAGAAAATCAAATTCTTTATAGTGGAAGAAAAGTTGCAATCTATCTAATAAAAATCAGAAATGGTTTTGGGTTGTTTTGTTTTCTGAGAGTATTTTCGGTTTTAAAAATTGAATTTTTGTTGTTATTTATTTTAGAAAATTTTACTTCGAAAATTTCTTTAAATCTCGTTTTTATCTTTTTTCCCCTCATTTTATTATTTTTCATAATTTTTTTTTTCACCTCACTATATTAACTTCGATCATTTTTTATTTTTTCACCTCATTTTATCTTTTATCATTTTTCCTATCTTTTTTCACCTCACTTTACTATTTTTTATCATTTTTTTACCACACTTTAATATCTTTAAAAAAATGATCATTTTTTGATCATTTTTTAAATTTTTTAACCTCATTTTAATTGTATCATTTTTTTAAATTTTTTTTCCACCTTACTTTATTATCTTTTATAATTTTTTAATTTTTTCACCTCACTTTATTATCTTTTATATTTTTTTAATTTTTCACCTTGCTTTATTCTTTTATTATTTCTTTTCATTTTCACCTAACTTTATCATTTTTTACTTTTTCTCTCCACTTTAATATATTTTATCATTTTTTTAATTTTTTTTTTTTTTCTTTTTTTTTTTTTCTCTTTTAGCATTTTTTATTTTTCTTAACTCATTTTATTATATTTATAATTTTTTTTATTTTTTCATCTCACTATATAATTTTTATCAATTTTTTTAATCACTTTATCATCTTTTATTATTATTTTTTTTTTTACCTTACTTTATTAAATTTTTAAAAATTTTGTATTTTTTTCGCCTCACTTCATTATCTTTTATCATTTTTTCCTTTTTTTTACCTCACTTTATTATCTTTCCTCGATTTCTTTATTTTTCTCACCTCACTTTATTATCTTTTATCATTTCAATGTTTACCGGCAGTTGTATGCTAAACAATACTGATATGCTAAAAAAGCAAAATATTTTAATTTGAAAATAGGAAATTTCGTTATCCTCAAAAACAACTTTTTCATTTTCCGGTTATTTTGAAAACGCGCATATTCACAAAGACGCGCATATTCTCCACGAATGTGTTAAGTTTATTACCAGAATTCGCAGGGATTGCTTGAGCTAGAAATTCAGAAACTCAATAACTCAAACTTTCTTACTTTGTTTTAATAAGAATGCAATTTGGAGTTTCTCTTCTATCAATTCTGTGAAGTGCATGCCGAAATTATTCTCATGAAAGAACTGAATTGAAAACAATTGCCGAGATATTCGTCGGAAAAATAATTAGCCTCGTATTTGATCTGGTTAATTATCAAAGTTCGTGGCATTTTAATAATGTATTTCGAAAATCACCGGCAATTTACAATTTAAATTAGTTCTGCTTCCTTTGTTGGGAATAATAGATTAAGAATTTACCTTTCGTGAAAATAGGTGAGAGATTTTTAATGTAAGTTGAAGCAAATTAACATGTTAACGAGAAACAGGATCTTGAAGTCAGAAATTCAAATTCTTGGTATGGTGGAAGAAATGTTCCAATCTATCTAATAAAAATCAGAAATGGTTTTAGATTGTTTTATTTTCTCAGAATAGGTTTGGTTTTAAAAATTTTGAACTAATTTCAATCTATATTTTTGTTTTTATTTATTTTATTAAATTTTGGGTTGAATATTTCTTTAAATATCGTTTATATTATAAAATTTTTTTAAAAATATTTATGAAACTATCTATTACGTAAAATTACAAATGATCCTCAAATGCTAAATATCAAATAATATTTGATTTACAAGTAATAAAAACCATTTTATAATGTTTGGAAATGTAATAGCAAATTCAGAGTTAAACAGAATAATCTATATCAGTAGGGTAAGCTAGGGGGGATGAGAAAGGACAATAGTTTCAAATTGATATTACATATCTGCTTACTACTCACTTGTCGTTTGAAAAATTAAAAACAGCACTTTTATACTTAAAAACAGGGGTTCTAATCATTTATGGCCTACTTTTTCTTGAACTCTTTTTATTTACAATCTTCCTTTCATAACAGTACGTTCTAATAATATTTGATTTATGTTTATTTTTTCACCTCACTTTATTATCTTGTATGTTTACTTTTGTTATTTTTTTCACATTGCATTTTTACCTTTTATCAATTTTTTTTTTTCACCTCACTTCATTATATTTTCACTCTTTTCACCTCGCTATGTTATCTTTGATATTTTTTTTTTCACCTCATTTTATCATAATTTTTTTTTTTAGTTCTTTATCTCACATTATTACCTTTTAACATTTTTTTTTTTTTTCTCATTTAATTTAATTAGCTCTGTTCTTTTGTTTTATATTTTCTCCTCATTTTATTATCTCTTATCATTGTCTTATTTTTTTCATCTCACTTCATAATCTTTTATCATCCCCCCTCACTCTATTATCTTTGATAATTCTTTTTTTTTTTTTCACTTCACTTTTTTTTTATTCTTTTTAACCTCAATTTATTATCTTTTATCATTTTTTTTCAGCTCACATTACCTTTCATCATTTTTTTTCACTTCATTTTATTATCTTTCATCATTTCAGTTGTTATTGATATTTGTATGATAAACACTACTGACTTGCAAAGAAAAGTAGAAACTTATTTTAAATTGAAAATAGGAAAATTGAATGAGGGAATATCCTCAATAACAACTTTTTCATTTTCCGTTTAATGTGCAGCACGCATATACACAAAGAAACAATTCAATGCTTTAATGCGGATTCTCCACGAATGTGTTAAGTTTATTACGAAAATTCGCAAGCGCCAGAGATTGCTTGAGCTAGAAATTCAATAAACTCAATTATAAACTTTCTTATTTTGTTTTAATAAGAATATAATTTGGAGTTTCTCTTCTATCAATTCTGTGAAGTAAGAGCTGAAATTATTCTAATGAAAGAACTGAATTAAAACAATTGCTAGATATTCGTCGGAAAAATAATTAGCCTCGTATTTTGAACTCATTGATTATCAAAGTTCGTTGCATTTTAATAACGTATTTCAAATTACCGGCAATTTACAATTTAAATTACTTCTGCTTCCTTTGTTGGGAAAAATAGATTATGAATTTACCTTTCGTGAAAATCGGTGAAAGATTTTTAATGAAAGTTGTATGTTAACGAGAAACAGGATCTTGAAGTCAGTAGTTCAAATTCTTGGTGTAGTGGAAGAAAAGTTGCAATCTATCTAATAAAAATCAGAAATGAGTTTAAGTTGTTTTGTTTTCTTGAGAACATGTTTGGTTATAAAAATGGGAAAATAATTTTAATCTATATTTTAGTTTTTATTCATTTATTTGATAAAATTTTTCGTTGAATATTTCTTTAAATATTTTTATATTGAAAAAAATTAAAAAATTTATTTATGAATCTATCTATTAAATAAAATTACAAATAATCCTTATTTGCAAAATATGAAATAATATTTGAACTACAAGTAATAAAAACCATTTTGTATGTTTTGGAAATATAATAGCAAATTCATGAGTTAAACAGGATATTTTAAGTCAGTAGGAAAGTTAGAAGGAATGAGAGAGAATAATAATTTCAAATTGATATTACATGGCTCCCTAACGCTCATTTGTCGGTGTTTGAAAATTGAAAAGATATACTTTTATACTTAAAAGTAAGGTTTCTAGTCAATTATTGTCTATTTTTAGTGAATTTTTATATTAAAACCCTACCTTTTATGACAATCCTACTGTATAATAATATGTGATTTATGTATATTTTTTCCTCACTTTATTGTTTTTTTATCATTTTCTTTCACCTCATTTTATAATTATTTATTATTTTTTTAACCACTTGATTATCTTTTTATCGTTTTTTTTTTATTATTTTTCACCTTACATTGTTACCTTTCATCATTTTTTATATTTTTTACCTCATGTTATCGTTCTTTTAATTTTTCACCTCACTACATTATCTTTGATAATTTTTTTTATTTTTCTTCACCTTATTTTTTACCATTTTTTTTTTTCACCTCACTTTATTTTCTGTTATCATATTTTCATCTCACTTCATCATTTATTATTTTTCACCTCACTTTATTATATTTCATCATTTTTTTTTTCACCTCATTTTATTATCTTTTATCATTTCAATATTTACTGGTAGTTGTATGATAAACAATATTGCTTTGTGAAAAAAGTAGAAAATCATTTTAATTTGAAAACAGGAAACTTCATTATCCTCATAAATAAATTTTTCATTTTTCGGTTAATGTGCAAATGCGCATATTCACAAAGAAACTAATCAATGCTTTAATGTGGATTCTCCACGAATGTGTTAAGTTTATTACGAAAATTCGCAAGCGCCGGGGATTGCTTGGAGCTAGAAATTCAATAAACTCAATTATAAACTTTCTTATTCTGTTTTAATAAGAATATAATTTGGAGTTTCTCTTCTATCAGTTCTGTGAAGTGCGCTCTGAAATTATTCTAATGAAAGAACTGAATTAAAACAATTGCCAGATATTCGTCGGAAAAATAATTAGACTCGTATTTGATCTCGTTGATGATAAAAGTTCGTTGCATTTTAATAACGTATTTCGAAAATTACCGGCAATTTACAATTTAAATTACTTCTGCTTCCTTTGTTGGGAAAAATAGATTAAGAATTTACCTGTCGTGAAAATCAGTGAGAGATTTTTAATGAAAGTTGAAGCAAATTAACACGTTAACGAGGAACAGGATCTTGAAGTCAGAATTTCAAATTCTTGGTATAGTGGAAGAAAAGTTGCAATCTATCTAATAAAAATCAGAAATGTGTCTTAGGTTGTTTTGTTTTCTGAGAACATGCTTGACTTTAAAAAATGGAACCTAATTTAATCTATATTTTAGTTTTTTTATATATTTTATAAAATTTCGCGTTGAATATTTCTTTTTTAAATATCGTTTATATTGGAAAATTTAAAAAAATATTTATGAATTTATCTATTAGATAAAATAACAAATAATCCTCAAATGCTAAATATCAAATAATATTTGAACTACAAGTAATAAAAAACAGCCATCTTATATGTTTCTGAAATGTAATACCAAATTCAGAGTTACCCAGGATATTCTAAGTCAGTAGGAAAATCTAAGAGGTGTGAGAGAGGACAATAATTTGTCTGCCTTTTCAATACTTATTGTCATCGTTTGAAAATTTAAAAAAAAGTTTTTACACTTAAAAGCAGGGTGCTAATCAGTTATGACATACTTTTTACTTAAATTCTTTTTTATTAGAACCCTACCTTTTACGACAACCAACCCTACCTTCTAATAATATTTGATATTTGTTTATTTTTACCTCACTTTGTTATCATCATTTTTTTCATTTCTCACCTCACTTTTATTTTTATCATTTTTTTTATATTTTTTCACCTCACTTTATTTTCTTTTGACATTTTTTTAATTTTTTTTTACCACTCATTTTATTATTATTTATTATTTTTGAAATTTTTACCTCATTTTTTATTATTTTTTTATCATTTTTTTAATATTTTTTCACATCACTTTATTTTCTTTTATCATTTATTTTTAATTTTTCACCTTACGTTATTACCATTTTATCATTTTTTATTTCTTCTCATCATTTTATTTTTTATTTTATCATTTTCTTATTTTTTCACCTCGCTTAATTATAATTTACATTTATCACCTCACAATATTATTATCTTTTTGATAAGGTTTTGTAATTTTTTCACTTTACTTTATTTTCATCATTTTTTTTCACCATACTTTATTATCATATATCATTTCTTCACCTCATATTATCTTTTAATAATTTTTCACCTAATTTTATCTTTTATTACTTTTCACCTCATTTTATCTTTTTTTTTTATTTTTCCCTTCCCTACCTTCCTTTCGCCCTACCTACCTAAAATTGAGGAATGATAAAAAATTATCATTCCTCAATTTTTTCATTTTTTTTCCACTTCACCTTAATACCTTTTTATAATTTTAGTGTTTACTGATAGTTGCATGCTAAACACTACTGACTTGCAGAAAAGTAGAAAACTCTTTTAATTTGTAAACAGGAAACTTTGTTATCCCCACAAACAACTTTTTCATTTTCCGGTTTATGTGCAGCGGGCATATTCACAAAGCAACAATTCAATGCTTTAATGGGGATTCTCAGGAATGTGTTAAGTTTAATACGAAAATTCACAAGCAGCACAGGGATTGCTTGCAGCTGGAAATTCAATAAACTCAGTATAAACTTTCTTACTTTGTTTTAATAAGAATATAATTTGGAGTTTCTCTTCTATCAATTCTGTGAAGTGCACGCTGAAATTATTCTAATGAAAGAACTGAATTAAAACAATTGCCAGATATTCGTCGGAAAAATAATTAGCCTCGTATTTGATCTCATTGATTATCAAAGTTCGTTGCATTTTAATAACGTATTTCGAAAATTGCCGCCAATTTACAATTTAAATTACTTCTGCTTCCTTTGTTGGGAAAAATAGATTAAGAATTTACCGCTCGTGAAAATCAGTGAGAGATTTTTTAATGAAAGTTGAAGAAAATTAACATGTTAACGAGAAACAGGATATTTGAAGTCCCGAAGTTCAAATTCTTAGTATGGTGGAAGGGAAGTTGCAATATATGTATTAAAAATCTGAAATGGGTTTTGGGTTGTTTTGTTTTCTGAGAACATGTTTGGATTTAAAAATTGGATCCTAATTTCAATCTATATTTTTGTTTTTATTTATTTTGTAATATTTTACGTTGAATATTTCTTCAAATCCATGAACGTTGAATCCGTTTTTAACCCAATACGTTGAATCCAAATTTCTTCAAAATGATGGCCAAGTGGCAAATCTGGGCCACATTTCGAGTTCGAGTCCCTTTGCTGCGGTGGAGGTTTGTATTGTTTTGGAATCCACTTTAAACTGTAGGTCACGGTCTAACGTGATCGTAGAGCGTTGCGTGGGTAGTTTTTACTCCGCGTCCGTACGCTTATCTTTCAAGCTGCACTCACCTCCTGGGTCATTGCTAGGTGATTCTTATTATTTTTACGTCGTTGCAGTGCTTCCTTAAGGCATCAAGACAGCTGTCTAAGTGTTTATCAGCTGCTTTATTAAACAAAATATTTCTTTAAAACTCGCCAATATTGGAAAAAAAACCAATTACATGTTTAGATATAAGTCATGTTTTAGGTGTTCATAAATTATGATTTTTTATATTATTGCAAATTGTATATTCACGAATAAATCAACACCACAGTAAAAGTTAGGGCTAAATATGCCGGTGGTCTTGATTCAGTTTTATTCATGGACAGAAATCAAATTATTTCTTAAAATGTTTAGTTATTGTATTTTATTAAAATTACAAAGACAGCACTGCACAACTGCAACACATAAACAAACCAAACGCAATTATATAACAAATAATTGCAAAATCATTTTTGAAACCCAATTCTTTTAAGGGTCTTTGTATCATCCGTACTGCCTGGAACTCTCCACTCCACTCCACTCCGCACACTCCCGTTTCTCTCTCTCCTCTCCCATTATCGGTTCCACAGTCTAACGGGCAAAAAAAAAAAAAAAACATGCAAGTCTGACATAAAAGTCAATCCATCTTTGAAAGGAGGATCTATCAACTTTTTAAACTTTTCCCCCCGTCCGCTTTATAATAATTCGTTATGGGAATGCACAGGGGGACCTCCCATATATGATAGAAGGGGATTTTTTTTTTTTTATGTATCAATTGTTGAAATATATTTTTAAGTTAATTTTCTTTTATTAATTTTGATATTTAAACATTGATACTTCAATCAATTTGATTTTCATTATTTTAATTCTTTAAATAACAGCTATTATCATTGTATATTATTACTTAGTTGGTACTTATTTTTCATAGATAATATATATTTATGGAAACTATTCCGTTTAATTTCGAAAATTTGAAGATATCGTTGAATAAAATACTGTTATGTGATTCATCATTGAAAGATGAATTTTCAATTATTTTTATTTAAACTCCATTTCATCTAGTTCACTGCTTTTTAGGGCATCATAATTTTTAAAAAAAACCAAATACCACCGTAAATATCAATTATAAATTAATTTTGTGTCTATTTAAGTATTAGTTTGTAGTATTAGGACACATGACCTTCTTACCATATTAATTTATATTTATGGGCCTAAATTGGAACAAAAAACATATAAAGTTATGAATAACTGCAGTAAGAATAATGCAATCACGTCAAAAAATTTTATTGATAAGTATAAGAGAAAATGTTGAAGATGTACTTCTACATGATTGGCTTATTTTTGTCCTATAAAGGACAGAAATAAGTTTTCTTCTGTTCATGACGTCAAAAGGTTAAGTATGACGTTAATAATCCGATCGATAACTGGAGCAGCAATTTAATTATAGCCATTAAAACACAATTTTTAGGGCATCAATAAATAAGTCTAGAGATTTATCGATTTTCATTGCTCATTAACATCAGGTCATTTTACTGTTGAAGTAACGCTAAATATATTTTTGCCATCTTTTTGGTGAATGAAAGAAATATAATTGTACATATGCTGGCTTGTGTACTGGATCAAAAAAGTCAATAAATACTTTTTAACAAAACAAATAAATAAAAACAAAATAAAATAAATTGTATGGATAAAATATCTTTTTATAAGTTAAGGATAAACCATTATGAAATGTGATAAAATTAGATGATAAATTAGAAATTCTAAGAAGATGGTGTTTATTTCATGTCTGAAAAGTAAAATACTAAGATGTATATATATTTATATATATTGAATATTTTTTGTTTATTGGTAATAAAATGCATTAATAGAACATTTATTTAGAGACTATTCTGTTTTGTTTGAAAAATTTGTATATTATCATATAAAAATTAAATTTATTTAAATGTCTCAGGTCTTCATAAATATAATACGATTTTTTTTTTTTTTTTTTGCTGACAAATGTTTCATTTGCAAAAGGAAACAATTATTTTCTAAATGTATATTTTAAAATACCTATCTTTTAGCACTATATAGTATGAATTATGTTTTTGTTTATCCTATGCCCATCACTGACCTATTTGTGATAGTCGACGAGCAGTCCAATATAATAAAGAACGGCAAAAACAATCATTAAAGGTATAGACAGTAACACAGAAAGGGAAACAGTTAAGAACAGTAGGGCATATAATGAGGTGCTCGCCAGTCATGGGCCACGTCATAATCGCAAAGGTTCAGATATCTGTATCAGCCAGGCCTATTCTATATTGGTGACTTTGTAAGTAGTCATGGCCAGTGAAAGTCTAAAGCAGGCCCCGCCGACCACTCTAGGCAAGGAACTGGAAATTTTCGTTGACTTATTCAATATTGAATTCCACTTTTTCTCGGAAGCCTTCTCTTTTTTACAGGTTGAAACAGTTGTATTTATTAGAAAAAGATATATATCGCTTTATATGCCGCAAAGGCAAAGGAGGATCAAGTTGCATCATTTGTGATCCATTCCTGGCTAATACATCAGCTTGCTCGTTTTCATACATCCCACAATGGCGTGAAATCTACTGCAGAGCAATGAATTTCTTGGTGTTCAGCAGCTTATCAATCTGTACTATGCATTTCCTTCAAATCTCATTCACAGTGATTGGGAGTCGTCAAGATCATAATTGCAGTCCTTGAATCCTCAAAAAAGACGATATTTTCTTTTTCTCAATGCCCTATTTTATCTAAGGTCCAGGAAATGGCGGTTGTTTCATCATAAAAGTTGTCAAATGCCTTCCGAATGGCATAAGATAATGTAATGACTGTAGAATAAACTCTAGCCTTAGTTTTCCATTTCAAACTCCAGCTCCGCATTTCTTATGACCCTTTCAGCCAAACCATCAGTATAAACATGAGGAAAACGTTCATGTATAATAGCCAATGCACTATATTTCAATTCAGAGTCAGAACAAGATTTCTTGCTAACATCAGAGAAAAGATCCAAATAACCCTCAGTGGTAATCGTAGTAATAGTAGTTTGAATTATCAGAAAAACATTTATTTTTTTATTTTTTTTAATACATTTAAAAGTTTTTTATATTATTTTAATTTCTAAAAGTCATTCTATTAAAGAATGTTTTAATTCTTCTAAACTTCAATTATAAATAAACGAAAATAGTAAAAGTTTTAATTTCAAAATTCTAACAAAAGCAGAAATTAATACTAAAATTTGTAACAAATCCCTTTATTTTGCAATTTCTTATTACTTGGAAATGTTTTTAAAGCAAAACTATTGTTTTTTTAACATATTTTGTTTAAAAACTTTTTTACATAAGATTTGATAGTTTCTTATCATGACGTTTTTAAAATAATTTACAAGAAAATCCCCCTATAAAATATTAATTTTAATATATTCTTGATAAAATATCTTAAATTATACATTGCTTTGTCATATAACATCAACCTTTTTTAACCATAATAATCTGCTAAATTTAAAAAAATATATATTTTTATTGTAGTTCGTTAAGTTCTACAGATTTTTAACCCTTTTAATTGTTATAGTTAAAATTTGTGTTTACTGAGTCACTGAAATACGGTAGGTTTGTTTCATGCAGTCAAATTATAATTCATCAAAACATTCCTCCAACCAAATTAAAATTTAACAGACATCAATTTATCGAATTTACAATTCCATTCAAATTCCCATACAGATATGGAAAATCTGAGAGAACAAATGAATTGTGCACCACGCTAGAATTCATTCCATTAAAACCCGTTACGTCATAGAGCCAAAACACATTTACCATACTTTAAAAGCAGAGAGGATTACTAGTTTGAAGGAATGTTTGAGTTTGATCAGTTACACGTCTTGTTACATCCCAATAATCCAAATTAAATCCGTAACCGTGCACACGGCTTTGTGCTTTTCAATTCTGAACTGGTGTGTGCTCTTGCATTTAGAGGTTAAAGTTCGTTAAAGGATTTGCTGCCGTCGACTTGAATGTGTGGCGGAGATAGCAAGAATTTGTAGATTTGCAGTTCCAGAGCTTTTAATTTATGTTTGTCTACAATAAACCCTTAAATAAATCCAGATCAATCCACTGCTTTTCGGATATTTAATATGGTAAAATTTAAATAGTATCTTTGGTATATTATTATGAAAAATTTAATAGTGTATTTCGCACAAATAAAACATGCCATACCAGATTTGTTATGCTATATATAAGAAATATCATATATTTGTCTTTGTTATACACTCATGTCCATAAATTAAGGATAATGAAGTTCAGGCAAAGAAAGAGACAGAAGCAAAACAAATTTGACTTATTTGTAAAGTCTATTTATTAAACAAAAGGTAAAGAGCAAAAACGATGCTATATGTTTGACATAATTAATAAAAATTGCGATTTTTACTCCTGGAGCAAATTTTTAAAAAAGAGCCTATTTACAAAAAAAAAAAACAGTATAACATGGTTAGTAGGATGGTTAATATGGAGTATGTCTCCCGGACGATACAATACAGGCCTTACAACGCCTAGGCATGCTGAGTATCAAATTATCAATCTGATCTTGGGGAATATTACACTACTCATCAAGCAATGCCCTCCGAAGTTCCGGTTGATAGGTAGGAGGGGGTTGACGGGCTGCAATTCGTCGGCCAAGCATATCCCACACATGCTCTATTGGATTCAAGTCCGGTGAGTATGCTGGCCAATCCATACGGGTGATATACTCCAATTGAAGGCATTCGTCTACAATGTTTGCAAGGTGAGGACGGGCGTTGTCATCCATAAACAGAAATTCAGCACCCATGTCACCCCGAAACAAACGTACATGTTGTTCCAGAATGACGTCCCGATAGATGTGGCCTGTCATCGTTACACTCTGAACATGCAGGTCAGTTCTGGAACCAAGAATAATTCCTCCCCAAACGAGGGATCCTGCACCACTGTAACGGTGTCGTTCAATGGTGTTCTCTTGGTGGTAACGGGTACCTGGCGCTCTCCATATGAAAGTTCGGCGAGAATCAGACTGCAAACTAAACCTGGACTCGTCGGGAAACATCACACCAGACAACTGTTGCGGTGTCCACAATGCATGCTCTCTACTCCAGGTTAACCGCAGGCGACAGTGAGTTGCGGTAAGTGGAACACATCTGACAGGCCTACGAGCATATAGACCAATGTGCCCTAAGCGTCTGTACACGGTCTGCCTAGAAACTGTCGTACCGGTAGCTGAAGAGAGCTGACAAGACAGATCTGATGCTGTTCTCCGTCAGTTTCTTTTGGCAGTAACTGCTAAATACCGGTCCTCATTCGGCGTTGTAACTCGGAGGCAACCTGTGCTGTAACATCTACTCACATTACCATCATCTTGGTATCGTTGCCAAAGCCTGGAGATGACACTCTGGGCGATTCCAAGTTCCTCGGATACTTCCAGCTGGGTACGTCCACATTCCAGTCGTCCGATAATTCTACCACGTAAAAAATCATCCAAATGCTTCCTTTGTTCCATAACTATGCGATTATTGCACTGAAAGGCTTTTAAAGCGTTTGTGAACAATTTTATTTCTTTGCCACCATTCCTTATAAACCCCTCTCTTACACTCGTCATTGAGACGTACTATCCGCGCCATCTGGTGGTTTCCTGTAATTTGCATATTCTTCTTCAAGATGTGTGTGATAATTCTACAGGTGAAATTTTTATTTTAGAGTTAAATTTCTGTGTGATTCTGAATTATCCTTAATTTATGGACATGAGTGTAGTATGATTCATTTATATTGGATTTACGTATGGTTACATACTAGAATTCCGTATAAAATCAAATTGTTATCAAATATCTAATACATGTTTAAATTGGTGGTAGATTTTTGCACAGGAAATTCTTTTAAAAAAATAGAATCACATTAAGAATTAAAGATAATTAAGAATTTTCCTACTTATAATTAATTGAAATTATTCGAAGTATTTATTAGAATATTATTAAGAATTTTAAGTAAATGTAATACTTAAAATTCTTAATAATATTCTAATAAAAGAATTTCTTACGTTAAAAATTAAGAATTTTACTTTCAAACATTAAGAATTTTAAAAATTTAAAGGACTTCTTTAAGAAAATTTACATTAAGAATTAAGAATTTTACTTTAAAATTTCAATTTTATTTATTTTAGTTAAAACATTCCTTAATTTTTCCTTTATATTTTTTAATGTAATTACTTTAATTCTATAGATTTTCAAAAATTTTATTTTTTACAATTAAAATTAGTGTTCTATGGATCACTTTACTGAGAAATACTGCTTCAGTGAATTTCTGAAATATGGAAGGTTTACATCACTCAGCCAAATTATAATTCATCAATACATTCCTCCAATCAAATTAAAATTCAAAAGACATCAATATGCCGAATTTATAATTCCATTCAAGTTCCCATACAGAAATGGAAAATCTGAGAGAGCAAATAGATTGTGCACCATGCTAGAATTCATTCCATTAAAACTCGTTACGTCACAGAGTCGAAACGCATTTACAATACTTTAAAAGTAGAAAGGATTGCTAGTTTGAAGGAATGTTTGAGTTTGATCAGTTACACGTCTTATTACGTCTCAATAATCCAAATTAAATCCGTAACCGTGCACACGCCTTTGTGCTTTTCAAATCTGAACTGATATGTGCTCTTGCATTTAGAGATTGAAGTTCGTTAAAGGATTTGCTGCCGTGGAATTGCATGTGTGTCGGAGATAGCAAGAATTTCTAGATTTGCAGTAGCATTCTAGAAATTGTTGATTTATGTTTGTTACAATAAAACCTTTAATAAATCTATAAATCCTCTGCTTTTCAGATATTAAATATAGTAAAATTTTGATAGTATATTTAGTATTTTATTATTAGAAATCTAGCATTTTGTTTTGTACAAATAAAGAATACCATACCGAATTTGTTATGTAACATACAACAAATACGGTATGTTAGGCTTTATTATAGTATGATTTATTGATATTGGATTTAAGTATGGTTACACGTACTTAAATTATATAAAATTAAATTGTTATCAAATATCTAATACATGCATATTTTTTTGTAAATTTTTACATCTTTAAAAAAAATGCATCACATTAAGAATTAATGATAATTAAGAAATTTACTACTTATAATTAATTTACAATTATACTACGCTTTTATTATAATAACATTAAGAATTTATTAGGAATTTTAGGAACTTCATTAAGAAAGTTCACATTAAAAATTAAGAATTTTAGTATCAACCATTAAGAATCAAGAATTTTAAGTTAAAATTTAAATTTGTTTTATTTTAATTAAAGCATTCGTTTATATTTTTTTTATGGTAATTAGTTTAATTCTACAGATTTTGAACTATTTTTTATTATTATAGTTAACATTTGTGTTCTATTGATCATTTAATGTGAAATAATACCTCAATGAATTTCTAACATTGAAGGTTTACATCATACAACCAAATTATAATTCATCAAAAACATTCCTCCAACCAAATTAAAATTTAACAGACACAAATATGTCGAATTTGCAATTCCATTCAAATTCCAATACAGATATATTGTGCACCATGCTAGAAATCATTTCGATTAAAACCCGTTACGTCACAGAGCCCAAAACGCATTTACAATACTTTAAAAGCAGAAAGGATTACTAGTTTGAAGGAAGGTTTGTGTTTGATCAGTTACACGCCTTGTTACGTCCCAATAATCCAAATTAAATCCGTAACCGTGCACACGCCTTTGTGCTTTTCGACTCTGAACTGGTGTGTGCCCTTGCATTTAGAGATTAAAGTTCGTTAAAAGATTTGCCAGCGTCGACTTAAATGTGTGGCGGAGATAGCAAGAACTTCTATATTTGCAGTTTCAGAGCTTTTGATTTATGTTTGTTACAATAAAATCCTTAAATAAATCTAAATCAATCCTCTGCTTTTCGCATATTTAACATGGAAAAATTTGAATATCTTTGGTATATTATTATTGTAAATTTAATATTGTATATCGCACAAATAAAGCATACCTAAACGAATTTTTGTCTTACATACTTAAATTCTGTATAAAAATCAAATTGATTTGAATATCTAATAAATGGATAATTGTATATTGATTATTGCACAGTAAATTCTTTTTAAAAAAATAGGATGATATTAGGAATTAATGATAATTAAAAATTTTACTTGTTTTCATCAATTAATTAAGAATTATTCTAATAATTTATTAGAACAAAAATTAAGAATTTATTAAGAGTTTTAAGAATTAGGTAAAGAAAGTTTATATTAAGAATTAAGAATTGTACTTTCAAAATTCCAATTTGTTTTATTTTAATTAAAGCATTCCTTTATTTTTTTTCCTTTTATTTTTTTATTGTAATTAGTTTAATTCCACAGATTTTGAACCATTTTTTATTTTTATGGTTAAAATTTGTGTTCCATTGATCACTTTAATATGAAGTAAGGCCCCAATAAACTACTGAAACATGGAAGGTTTACATCATACAGCCAAATTATAATTCATCAAAACATTCCTGCAACCAAATTAAAATTTAACAGACATCAACATATGGAATTTGCAATTCCATTCAAATTCTCAAACACAAATTGAAAATCTGTGAGAAGATATATATTGTTCCCCACACTAGAATACAATCCGTTAAATCCCGTTACGTCACAGAGCCGAAACGCATTTATAATACTTTTAAAAGCAGAAAGGATTACTAGTTTGAAGGAATGTTTGAGTTTGATCAGTTGCACGTCTTGTTACGTCCCAATAATCCAAATTAAATCCGTAACCGTGCACACGCCTTTGTGCTTTTCGAGTCTGAACTGGTGTGTGCTCTTGCATTCAGAGATTAAAGTTCGTTAAAGGATTTGCTACCGTCGGCTTGAATGTGTGGCGGAGATAGCAAGAATTTCTAGATTTGCAGTTGCAGAGCTTTTGAGTTATGTTCGTCACAATAAAGCCTTGAATAAATCAAGATCAATCCCCTGCTTTTCGGATATTTAATATGTTAAAATTTTGCGTATCTTTGGTATATTATTATTAGAAATCTAATATTGTATTTCGTACTAAAGTCTACCATACCAAATTAATTATATTACGTAAAACAAATACGGTATGTAAGGTTATACTATAGTATGATTTCTTTATATTGGATTTAAGTGTAGTAACATACTTAAATTATATAAAATCAAATTGCTATCAAACATCTAATATATGGATAAGTTTGTAGATTTATGCAGAGTTAATTCATTTTTAAAAGAAAATAAGGATAACATTAATAATTAATTATATTAAGAATTTTATTACTTTTAATTAATTTGAATTAAATGAACAATTTATTAAAATAATATTAGGAATTTATTAAGAATTTTAAGAATTACGTTCGGAAAGTTTAAATTAAGATTTAAAATTTAACTTTAAAATTTCATTTTGATTTATTTTAATTAAAGCCTTCCTTTATTTTTATTTATATATTTTTATGGTAGTTAGTTTAATTCTACAGATTTTGAACTATTTTTAATTATTATAGTTAAAATTTGCTGTTCTATTGATTACTTTAATGTGAAATAATACCCTCAATGAACTTTGAAACATGGAAGGTTTACATCATACAGCCAAATTATAATACATCAAAACATTCCTCCAACCAAAATTAAAATTTAACAGACATCAATATGCCGAATTTACAATTCCATTCAAATTCCCATGCAGAAATGGAAAATCTGAGATATATTGTGCACCACGCTAGAAATCATTCCATTAAAACCCGTTACGTCACAGAGCCCAAAACGCATTTACAATACTTTAAAAGCAGAAAGGATTACTAGTTTGAAGGAATGTTTGAGTTTGATCAGTTACACGCCTCGTTATGTCCCAATAATCCAAATTAAATCCGTAACCGTGCACACGCCTTTGTGCTTTTCGACTCTGAACTGGTGTGTGCTCTTGCATTTAGAGATTAAAGTTCGTTAAAGGATTTGCTGCCGTCGACTTGAATGTGTGGCGGAGATAGCAAGAACTTCTATATTTGCAGTTGCAGAGATTTTGATTTATGTTTGTCACAATAAAATCCTTAAATAAATCTAGATCAATCCTCTGCTTTTCGCATATTTAACATGGTAAAATTTGAGTATCTTTTGGTATGTTATTATTAGAAATCTTAATATTGTATTTCGTACAAATACCAACCGAATTGACATAAACGAATTTTTTTGTCTTACATACTTAAATTCTGTATAAAATCAAATTGATTTGAATATCTAATAAATGGATAATTGTATATTGATTATTGCACAGTAAATTCTTTTTAAAAAATAAGGATGATATTAGGAATTAATGATATTAAAATTTTACTTATTTTCATTAATTAATTAAGAATTATTTTAATAATTTATTAGAACAAAATTAAGAATTTATTAGGAGTTTTAAGAATTACGTAAAGAAAGTTTATATTAAGAATTAAGAATTGTACTTTAAAATTTCATTTTGTTTTTTTTTAATTAAATCCTTCCTTTATTTTTTCCTTTTATATATTTTTTATTGTAGTTAGTTTAATTCTATAGATTTTGAACCATTTTTATTTGTTATAGTTAAAATTTATGTTTGATTGATTACTTTTAATATGAAATACTGCCTCAATGAACTACTGAAATATGGAAGGTTTACATCATGCAGCCAAATTATAATACATCAAAACATTCCTCCAACCAAACTAAAACTTAACAGACATCAATATGCCGAATTTTACATTCATTCAAATTCCCATACCGAAATGGAAAATCTGAGAGATCAGATAGATTGTGCACCATGCTAGAATTCATTCCATTAAAACTCGTTACGTCACAGAGCCGAAACGCATTTACAATACTTTAAAAGCAGAAAGGATTATCAGTTTGAAGGACTGTTTGAGTTTGATCAGTTACACGCCTTGTTACGTCCCAATAATCCAAATTAAATCCGTAACCGTGCACACGCCTTTTTGTTTTTCGACTCTGAACTGGTGAGCGCTCTTGCATTTAGAGATTAAAGTTCGTTAAAGGATTTGCCAGCGTCGACTTAAATGTGTGGCGGAGATAGCAAGACTTTCTAGACT
Source organism: Caerostris extrusa (assembly GCA_021605095.1). Taxonomy (NCBI): domain Eukaryota; kingdom Metazoa; phylum Arthropoda; class Arachnida; order Araneae; family Araneidae; genus Caerostris; species Caerostris extrusa. The sequence goes on along the minus strand of BPLR01018214.1, from coordinate 1,376 downwards.
TGCAGAGCTTTTGATTTATGTTTGTCACAATAGAGGCTTAAATAAATCTAGATCAATCCCATGCTTTTCGGAAATTTAAGATGGTAAAATTTGGTATCTTTGGTATGTTATTATTAGAAATCTGATATTGTCTTTAGTACAAATAAAAGCATACCATACCGTGTAACATATAACAAAATACGCGTTATGTTATATGCATATAACAAATAATATGGTATGTTATATGTTATTTAAGTATTTAAATACTTGAAATACTGTATCAAATGAGTATGATTTATTTATATTATATTTACATGGATATGGTTAAATAATTGAATTATATAGAAAATCAAATTGATATCAAATGAATATCATTTTTAATTGTTTGTAAACTTATATAATTATACATGGATAACTGTTTGTAAACTTATATAATTATACATGGATAATTGTTTGTAAACTTATATAATTATACATGGATAATTGTTTGTAAACTTATATAATTATACATGGATAATTGTTTGTAAGCTTATATAATATACAGGGATAATTGTTTGTAGACTTATATAATTATACATTGAAAATTGTTTGTAGAATTTGCACAGTAAATGCCTTTTTATTAAAAAATTAGAATCACATTAAGAGTTAATGACAATTAATTAAGTATTTTACTATCATTAATTATTTTTAGAATTATACTAAAAATTTATTAGAATAAAATTAAGAATTTGTAAAGAATTTTAAAAATTACGTTAAATTAAGAATTTTACTTTCAAACAATAAAAATTTATTAAGAATTTTATTTTCAAACATCCAGAATTTAAGAGTTATGTTAAGAATTAGGAATTTTAATTTCTAAATTCAATTCGTTTTATTTGAATTAAAAGCATCCTTTTATATCTCTATATATAAAGCCGGACATTTGCCTATCTGTCTGTATACCTTGTAATTTAAAAAATAGTAAAACACAAAGTTAAAATTTCTCTTTGAATTATTTTTTTTTTTTCTGAAAAGTACAAAAATTTCGTATTAATTAATTTAACCTAAAAATTTTTGTATGCTTTCCCCATTCATTTTGATTGCTGAAAAAGAATTATGAATTATTACGAGAAATTACTTCATGATTCTTTAAGCATTTCTATTCAAATATGATTCTTTTCTTTGTGTGTGTTTACTAAAAAAATTTTCCACGGTTATTCTTCCTATATCGCTTCATTAAGATATTTTCGTTCCCGGTGCGTTAACGCTTTGCGTCTGTTTTTTACTTGATTTGGTACTTTTAAATGCATGCAGCTGCAAACAAAATTTGGCAAAAAAGAAAATTAAACTTCTATAAAGGAGTACTCTAAAACTCGAAATTTTCTTTGACTTTTTAGCAGCCAAAAAGAATATAAATA
>BPLR01018213.1:0-48977 GCA_021605095.1 Caerostris extrusa | reverse complement strand
CTATCTTACAGTTGAGGAAAATAACCGGCCTTTACCTTTCTCCATACCAATCGAAGAAAATTGTGACATTATGTGAATTATTGATTAGCTAAACTTTCCTAAATAATTTCGGCTTGTTCTGTAGGTGTTTTGGCATAAGCATTCTTGGAACATGCACGATTTTATTGCATTCTTTTGTATCTCTCAAATCTATATATGGTGTAAAGTGCTTATCAGCACTTATTTACAAACAAATTGCCACATATGTTGTAAATGTAAATGTTATGAAAATGAAATAATAATGAAACTAGAGAACATGATTTAACTAAAAAACAAATTTTAAAATATTAGTTTTTCAACTATAAAAGCTTTTAAATAGCAAATCATTTACATTTTAAGTTCTATAGCCTTCCAACACTGCTGTGATAACTGTCAAAGTGCTGTGGACACTTATTTACTAACAAGTGCCACAGATTTGTAAATAACACAATTTATGGTAAATAGTAATAGAAAAAAGGAAAACCTGATTTAACAACAAAATTAAAAAGAAATATATTTACAATATCATAGTTGTTCAACTATAAAGTTTCTTAAATGGCAAATCATTTACATTTTAATTTCTATAATAACACTGCTCTGTGATAACTGTCAAGAGTGCTGTCGACACTTTATAAAAGTGCCCCAGATTTGTAAATGGCAGTTTATGATAAATAACAATAAAAACAGGAGAATATGATTTAACTAAAAAATAAAAATAAAATATATTTAAAAATATCATGAATAATTTTAAACTATATGAAATTTTCCAAAAATAGCAAATCATTTCCTTTTCCAATTGCTGCCAACTCCTTAACACTGCTGCGATAGCTGCCAAAGTGCTATCAACATATTGCTAACCTAAGTGCGCCAGATTTGTAAATAACGTTATGGTAAATATGTAACAGAAACAAAGAGAATAGAAGTTAATTAAAAAACTGAAACAAATTTTGAAATATAATAGTTTTCAACTAAAAGTTTTTAAAATGACAAATCATTTACTTTTAATTCTATAGCTGCGCCAACAGTGCGCGCGGCGATGACTATCAAGGCGCTGTCAGCACTTTACTAACAAATGCCCCAGATTTGTAAATAGCAATGTTATGAGTAAATTATAACAGAAACAAGAGAAAAGATTTAACTTGGAAAAGATATAAAAAATATGTTTAAAACATCACTTATTTTTAGTATAAGTTTTAAAACTGACTTGATCCATTTACTTTAATTTCTATACCTACACCAACAGTGTTTTAATTTAAAAGGAAAATCATTTTTAAGGTTAAAGTTGGAATACAATTAATTAAATTTCTCTAAGGAAGAATAAAAGTGTACATTTTGTAAATCATTCAATCGTAAGGAATCCATTACTTAAGAACTCTTTTTCTCAGATGAATTAGTTATTAAGAGAAGGAAACTGGCTCAATCACAAGCTCTGAATTTGAGTGAATGATAGTTATTAGAAATATACATGGCTTCAAATTAACTATCGAGTTCTCTCCGGATCTTTATTTCACATAATACAATTAAATTCTTCAGAAAATTAAAATAAAATTGCATGCTGCATAAGATAAAAACAGGAAAAATAATATAGTGTAATACATTGAGCATTACTTTTAAAAAATAAGCAATACACTTGCTAATAATTTAGATTAACAATTTAACCGGTTCATTCAGTACTATCTATATAAATATTTTTATATTCATGTTTAATTTTTAATCAGTTAAATCTCAAGAAATATTCAGTATCAAAGATATTATAATTTTCAAAATCAATCTAACAGTTAGTTCTTAAATTTTTTGAAAATTTAAATATTTATTCCGTCTTCCTCTTTCAATTTTTTAAATAAAAACAAATCCAATTTGAACTATCCCAATAAAGCATTGATTAAAAACCACTTCCCGTGTTTAAACAGCCTAATTAAATAAATCAACTAATGAATCCGCTCGTCTCCCAATACAACATTAGTTTTGGTGCAATTACACCAAAATGCACTACACACATACCATCCGAAATCCTCTGAACTCACTTAATTATATTTTAATTATTTCAAAGACCCACATCTAAGGATTCTTTTGGAACAGAACACAGATACGGAACTCCCCGCATGCAGAAACCCCCCATTTTTACCGGGCATCCCTCACACCCCCAAACCTGTGAACACACCCACAATCAGATGAGCAGCCTTGTTACATATGAGCAGGAACGCCGGGAGAAGGGGCTGTTACCCCTAATTGAGCGCGCGGAGTTGAGGTCAGACGAAGAACAAATGCGTAAGTACGGAATAAAAGTCTCCCTCTGGGAGGCATTCGCTTCAAATGAGCAGTCGTCTGCGGGCTTTTATATCGATGGTGTTTCCAGCCCTACCCCCGCCCCCTACATCACCCCTCCTCGTTACACGGGGGCTTTGGATCGCTCTCGGCAGTGGTGGGTGGTTTGCCAAGATCTGGGTTATCGCAAGAGTTGGCAACTTTGAAATTCAAAGTGTATGTTCTGTGGATAAAATTTGAGGGTTAAATGACAAATTCGGGTCATTGTTTATAATAATTTAAACATAATATTCTTAGAAGAGTGCATTACAGTAGAACCTCTGTAAGTCGAACTTCAAGGAGACGCTGCCAAATAATTCTAGTTTTTCGACTTGATTTCGACTTACATAACATAACACTCCTAATTTAGACATGCTGTTCTTACGATAATGTAAAAATAACGCTCTTATAAAACATGCTTATGAACATAACTGTATGTTCGAGTTATTTTAAGCTTTGCCATTATGATGATAATTTAAACATTTCTTTTTTTTTTATGATGATTTAAACATAACACACTTATGATTTAAGCATGCTATCCTTATGATAATTTAAACATAACACACTCACAATTCGACAATTTGTACATAGTATTCTTATGAAAATTTAAACATAAACTCTTATAATTTGAACATATCATTTTATAATACTTTAAACACAACACTCTTATAATTTAAACATGTACCATTCTTATGATAATTTAAAGATAACACCTCTAATTTAAATATAATACTTTTATAATTTAATATACCTTTCTTATGATAATTTAAAGAATAATACCATTATAATTTAAACATTATTATCATAAGAATGGTATGTTTAATCATAAAACATGTCATTATCATGATAATTTGAACACTAATTGATGCACGATCATCGAAGCATGATCATCGAGATATAAGAACATAAAGTTTTTACTTTTATAAAAGATTTTCTATGAGTTATATAGCTTTACGGACAACAACAGTTTCTTTAAAGAGAGACCGACATCTACAAACTTTGAAAGAGGAGGACATACAGTTTCAAGAGGTAAGCGGAACTATGACAAAAGAGAATTTCTCAACAGAAAGTATTCATTTATAGGATAAGTTATTGTTATGTATTTTTTTGGTTCGTATTGAAAAAAAAAGCCCGATCAAATTGAAACCAAACAATGTAACCCTTGACATGTGTATATCCCTTTACCTTAGTGGTGTTGACTGCAGTCACAAGAGAAGATGTAACTCATGGCCTCTTACAAGCTAGCTAGCATTCTACCATTGGATCATAAGATTTTTTATCGAAACAAAAGATGTCTTCAAACTTAAACGATTAAAGATTTAACTTTAAATATTTTTAAAGAGTACTATTATGATTTTCTATAAGAGGAGTTGTTTAATATTTTAGCTACTTCGCGAGCTAAGTTTAATTTAAAAAAATTTAATAATTGATCAAATAACACTTCACGGGACTAGAAAACAGATTAATGAAACTACTAATTTAAGAAATTATCCCTAAATTATTTTTTTACTCTTAAAAGTTACAACCTATATGATAAAATAAACTTGTAAAATACTTTTGATTTCAATTATGGAATAGTCCACTTATTAGTATACTCTTATTCTTGGCGTATTGTTTTTTATAGATACATTTTTATCTACAATTAGATATTCAAACCGTACAATTTCCATCATTAATGCTTCCACGTGTCTGGTTTTCGCACCAAAAGGCTTATGCTACCTATTATTCAATGTTCAATTTCTTACACATTTCAAAAGGTTATGTTATCTATTATTCAATGTCTTATACATTTCAAAAGGCTTATGCTGTCTATTATTCAATGTTCAATTGATATTTTTCATGAGTCATCTACCACTGAAGATGGTTTTCGACTACAATGTTGCAATTTGTTTATGAATGTATTTGAAAAAGATTCTGTTATTTATGCAAGGTAAAAATAGGAAAAAAATGGCAGCATCACAGAAATCATTAATAAGTTTTTTCTGCAAGAAATTCATAAATAAAAAGCATTGCATTTTGCATAAACAAAATGATGACAACTTAATGCTTAAATACTTTAATAAATTGGCAAAAATGTATGTGAATATATCTACACGTGAAAACTTCTTCAATGGAGCAACATCCCTATGGTGGGCCAACGCCGTTTACCAACTGGCTGATTTTTTTTTTTTTTTTTTTTTTTTTTGCTTTTACGAGGTAGGGTTGTCAATCCATCCTATTAGACAAGGACCCTACGGTTTAAAGTGAATTTCGGACCCTATACATACTTCGGAACTCGAGGCTCGAGACTAGGGGGCAACGAGGACCAGAGCGCTGGTCACTCAGTATCAGCCCCACATATGAAAACTGCTGACTAAAAACACTGCTGTTTAAAATATCTATAAGAGCACTCTATTATTATTAAAACAAACAAAATTTTAAGTAAAAACTATTTTTTTTTTTGTTTTGAAAAACTAATTTATACAATTTTTAATGCACTAGCTATATTAAATAAAAAGAAATTTCGAAAAAAATATCATTAGCGAAAACTGAATAATCTGTTGCTCTTTTTCCAGCTTAACGAAATCTTAATGAAATCATAATAAGATCGTTTTGAAAAGCAGTCTCCCTTTCCGTTCATTAAATGTGGTTAATTAACACTAGTTAAATTAATTGCTTGGGCACTAAATTAGAAACGCAGTCCTTAAGCCTACAAAGTAACTGAAGCAATCCGAAGCTTCCATTACTCAAAAGTAAAAAATAAAAGTAAATAAATAAAAATAAGGGGGCAACGTTTAATTTACAGTGAACTACTTCCAGTAACCACAGAAAACAATTCATCAAATGCTCAATAGCGGCATTTTAAGGATCAACACATCACCTTAATATGAATTACCGCTTTTAATTTGACGTGATTCTGAACGAGAAGGAAAATTTTCTATCGCTTAAAAAAGATAGCGGCTAATTGGCGCTAAAGCCCTGATGGAATAGCGTACACTAATTTGCATTTATGAATAAAAAGTGCGCCAAAACAAGTGGGGTTACCACACTGTGGCTAACCTCGCAGAGTTTCCTAGTAATTGACTTCATTAGCATAATTAATTGAGAGTAATTAACGTGAATATTTATCTCCGAATTGTTTGCGCAGAAGAGAGATTATTTTTGATCGGTCTTTTAAAGTACCAGACTTTTTTTTCTCAATTCTTTTAGTCGTACAAAGTAAAACTTGGTCTTTTTTTTATTTTTTTGTAAGTTTTCAGTATTGTAGTTCAATTTTTTATGAATTTATTTTTTAGGGTAATGATAATCAAGGGATTTTTAGTGCCCTTTTTTTGTGCGGGTTTTCGGTCCTATCTTTGTATTTAATCTGGTATTTTTTTTTTCTTAAACTAGCTCCAAATTAATCAGCTAAAATAAATGCATTGCGGTTGTATGTTTACTAGATACAGGAAATAGGAAAATAGTACAGCCTTTAAGCTTTTTTTTTTTTTCAAGATAACTTTTTTTTTTTCCTGTTTCATTATTAGAACTTAAAAAAAGTTTTAGTGTGATAGCGATAATTTTTTCGGTTTCATTGCTGTAACGCCTTTTTTAATTCTCACAGGAAGAGTTATAAAAAATTATGCTTAAACATATTTTTGGAGTACTTAACAGAGTGCATTACCAGGTAAAGATGGCTGCTGTTATAAATTTTAAAAGCTTAGAAATAATTTTTAACGTTAAAAGTTTTTATAATTAAACATTTTGAGTTTTTAATAAAAATATGTACGTATCTTTTATATATTCTCCAATTAACTTTTCACTTTATTTTATTCTTTCTTCTTTTTGTGGAATGTATTTTGCTATTTAATGTGAAATTTCTTTTTGCGAAAAAAAGCATTTTGCTTTTTAATTACAATAGTTTAACAAAATTTGCTGTTATTTCAATAACTTTAATTGCTCAGCAAATTTTATAGGTGGTGAATTTTCCTTTTAATCACTATATATATAATTGGCATCTTTATCAATAATAAATCATTATTATTTTTGTAGTTTATATGAATGAAATTTTAATTTGATATTAGCTTATTAAATAATTAGGCAATAAATGTATGAAATATCATAAGCAAATTATTTTGAAGCATAAAAGCATCATGGATTTCACGGCACAATAAAAATATGCACATTAAATGATGCTTAATTATTGTTCAAATATACGAGTACCACAATATGCTGTAGAGTATTAAATATCTTATACAGTGACTTCGGTAAAATATCCATAAAAATTAAAATTGTGCCAAAAGAAGGGTTTAAAATTTATATCTCGGATAAAATTAAATTATGTGTATTTTTTTCCAGTGTAAATGTGATTTGAAATACCAGTGTAAATGTGATTTGAAAATGTTATTTAATATTTAATAATATTAATTGCTAGAGTAATGCCAAAAAAGTATATTTAGAGATGCCAAGAAATTTAGCAAACAAAAAACTTCAACGTCAAATTTAAAATAAATATTCAAATGACAGAACAATAGTTAAAAAAAAAAAAAAATGAAAGACAAACAAAAACAAAACAAAAAAGTGTGTCTACTCAAAACAAGTAACATTTAAAAGTATAAAAAGTCAAATTATTCTTTTGAAAATAAAATGTTTAAGTGTTTTCATGACAGGCGAAAAATGTAAACCACATTGGAAGCTCTCTTTAACCATTTCAAATCTCAAGAAGAACCCCAACAATATAACAAACAATATTTTTTACTATATCTAGCAATTAATATTTAATATTAACTGCTAGAGTAGTGCCAAAAAGTATATTTAAAATGCCAAGAATTTAAACAAATAAAAAGAAACTTCAACGTTAGTTCAAAATAAATATTCAAATGATTTTTTTTTTCCTAATGCAGCTGGCAAGTAGACCGTGACCTTTTATGCCATAAGGGGGCTGCACAGACGTTACTCACTTTGCACCACCCAGGGGCGCGTGCAACTTGAAGATAAGCCACGGACGCGGGTAACAAATATTCAAATGACAGAATAATAGTTTTAAAAAAGAAGAAAGAAAAAAAAAAAAAAGAGCATATTCAAAATAAGTAACATTTGACAAAAAATAAATAAATAAAACTCCTATAATTATCTGCTAAAAATTATAAAAGTCAAATTATTCTTTTTGAAAATAAATGTTTAAGTGTTTCCATGACAGGCGAAAAATTTAAACCACATTAGGCTCTCTTAACCATTTCAAATCCAAAACGAACCTCAACAATATACCAAACACCAAACAATAACACATCGTAACGATTAGTCTGCTGTTGTCAAGAAAAGTGAAGAGCGTCTGACAACGAGGAATGTCTTGAAACTCTATATTTGAGAAGAAATCCGTTAACTTAGTGACGAGAACAATTATCCTTAAAAGATAAGCACTCTCTTTCCTCAGGTTAAACCAGTTCCCAGTGAGTAAAAGAAAGGCAATTTCGCACACGGTCAGGTAAAAAGGCTTTGAGTTGATGCAAGCCGTTAAGTGTTTGCAAATTGGTCGGCAATTATTACTTTGTCTATAGCAATTTTGAGTTGTGCGTCATTTCTGCTAAGACCACACACGAAGCCTGACAGTGAGAATCTGGTGGAATAAAAGAAATCAATTTATAAGGCATTAACTATCTGGGGGAATCTATCAAGTTACTATATTTGCTGCTGCTCTCAATCTGTGTGATTGTGATGAATGTTTAATAAAATCAAAAAGAATCAGATACCATTCTTATAACAATAATAAGAGAATCTCGATTCGTCCTCAGAGTAATCTTGATGAATGGTTGTAATTGCATTTTCTATTGTGATACAGACTTTCAATTTTGTCTTTTGAAAATCTTCGTCAGACGAGACATTAATGTTGTGAATTTATTTGTTTTGCCAATTGTATTGAGAATAGTAGTCTGAAATATTTTATTTAAAATGATCATAAGAAATCATATATTTATTTTCACAACACGAAACAATATATTTAATTTGTAAGTAAACGAAAAAAATTCCCTGAGATAATATAAATGTAAAAAAATGTCACGCAAATATAAAAATTATAAATAAAGAAGCACTAAAACATTAAAATCTTCCATTTTTTAATAAATCAAATTATCCTACAGCAAATAAATAAATAAATGTAAATAATAAAGCATGTAAATAAATTTGAATAAGTAAATAAATGTAAGATACTTTTATTATTTATGATACTATATACTATATATTTATAAATATATGATATTTTATTATTTACAGTTATTTACTTGTTAAATAAATTTAAGTAGATAAATTTAAGTAATTTATTTTTATATAAAAATTTTATTATTTATAAATATATAAGAAAATTCAATTGAAAAAAATAAGTTAATTTAAAATTTAATTACAATAGAATATTAAGTTATCTTTAATTGCAAAAATAAGTTCCCATTATAAAAGTATATGTATTATTTATTTTCTTTACATGTAGTTAAGTATATTTCATATTAACGAATAAAATGTGTTTAGATTAAACAAATCAACCAAATTGAAATGATATGGCAATTTCATATCATTTCAATTTTTCTGTTTTCTAATTTTTTAAATTTCCCTAAGACCTTACAAAATTAATGCTTATTTATAAGATTTTATTGTGACAATAAAATCTCTTCCCAAATTTTAATTAAAAAAATAAGATCATACTTAATTAAAAAAGAAATTACGCTAACAAAACAACAAATTGAAACACATAAGGATAACATTTAAAGAAAAAAAAATAATAATAAATAGCGCATAGAGCTAACTCTGGTTCCATTTTCTTTGACTTAGAACTAGAAGATCTAGCCATTGAAGAGATATTTAAAGATTTTACATTACAGCTCAATTAGGTATTAAAATTCCCATCATACGTTGCTAATTTGTTTAAGTTTAATTAAACTTTAATGGCATAGTACTGATTGAGTACCATTCGATGCCCAATAGCATAAACTTCGGATGGCCACTCATATAATAATCAAATCAGTAAATTTTAATCATCTTGACCATTTTACTGGGCACTAACAATGTAATGAGCACTGTCTTACGTATACCATTACGTAGTATGTCTGAATTATATCCAGCACTTCGTATTCACAACGGCATTTAAGGTCTTCTAGGCCATTATCTAACGATATTATAAATCCTCTCAGCCTATCAATAATATACTAGAAGGTGTCCTGGCTCATAAGCGAGCTTATGTATAATTAACAAAGATGGGTCAGTTGAGTTTCCTCAGTAGTTGGTGAACCAACCAAGTCGAAATGTCTCGTTTTAACCCCCAAAGGTCATGAGATAAATATTTCAATCTGATTGCAGCTCTGTTGCAGTTTGTTATCTAACGTTTATTAAGCACAGTTTGACGTTAAAAGCTTTAAACGTGAATAATCTTATATAGTTTACAGACTTGAGACTTGCTTGAGACGAAAAATGTCTGCCGTGGAAATTTTCTCAAAGTCTGGCAATGCATTTAAGATATGTATAAGTTTTAATAGAAGGTCAAAAATATTACTCTAGTTTAATATTGGAAATTAAACTGGAAGGACTAAATAAATTTTGGCAGTTCTTGGCGTATATTAATGTAATTCCTCTAATTTATATGCAAAGTTCTTCAAAAGTTTTTATCAACAACTTTAATTAAAAATAATTATTTATGTCACATATTTAATAAGCTCCAAAAAATAAATTGTAAATTATAAATGCAGTTGGTTTCCATACATAAATATTTATATGCATATGTAGGATGTTAATATTATAATAAAAATTTAAATATATGGTTAAGTTTACAGTGCATTTTAATAATTTCAAAGTAAAAATATTAGTTTGATTTTGCAGTAGAAGTTTTTATAAATAATATTTACAGATTTTTAACGTATATATTTTTAAGATTAAAATAGTTTCGTTTATTAATAGCAACGTTAATATTTAAAACATAATTTTTTAATTTATAAAATATAATTTTTATTTATTTCTTTATTTACATATATTTTATTAAAACATAATTTTCATCATAATAATGTTTATTATATTGCTAAATTCCACAATGCATTTCAATAATTTCAGAGTAAGAAATTATTTTGTAGTTGAAGAGTTTTCATAAATAATATTTACAGATTTTTAACGCATATATTTTAAGATCAAAAAATATTTTCCTTTATTAATAACAACGTTGATATTAAAACATAATTTTTTTTACTTATTTACATATATTTATTAAAACATAATTTTCATCATAATAATTTTTAAGCGAATCATCGTGATTAATTTTATTTATATTGCAGAAAAAAAAATCCCTACATCACTACTGGACTGAGGAAAAACTAAAACTGAAGTGCATGAAAATATAGTTAACAATTAAAAGAAAAACTTTTTTAAAAGATTTAAAACTTTTTATATCAACAGTTATATAACATGTATGATATTATAACAAAATTCCATTTACAAATAATTACAAAAACAAATAAATAGAAGAGTATTAAATTTCACTATCCTGCCATATGTTCTTTTTTTTATAACATTTACATTCATTCATTTAATGTTCCTTCAACCACAACCATTTTAGAAGATTAAGTTAAATTAATTAGGTTTTCCACTACAAACTAATGACATATCTAAACGAACAGAACACAATGCAAAAGTCATGTAATCTTTCATACTAATGCCGTTATGAATGGACACCTAACAGGCAAGACCAACCTCTAGTTAAGACTATAAGTTGATTGGTTCATGGTACGTTATAATCGACCACCCCGCCCTAAATTACAACCGACCCACCTCAAAATACGCGCGTACGTCGGTGTACATCATTACATCCATTCACAGAGCGTACCACCGGTCATCAGTGTGCCTTTTTTGCCATGCGTATTTGCCTGTCTTCTAACGAGATTTCTGTCGTTTTACAATCATAATGATGATGTTTGAATCATTATGTGAACGAAAGTTACAACAAGGTTACATAAGCGTATAAAAAAGCATATGGGGGAGGGACTGTTATTAGAAGGGGGAGGGGAAGGGAAAGACAACTAAATTCATCATGGAATGGAACATACCATTTCGAGCGGAAAATTCAATTTCTGTAAGAGCTGGAATATAATAAAAAAATTCCTTTTTTTTTCCCCATTTCTGGTAATTTTTATATTGTTTCATACGAACATAATATCCATGTTACGGTTAACAACACACCAATGCTGGTAATATATTTTCGGTAGGAACACCCAGGTGTAACAATATGGTGTTGGTGTCATTATGTTTTTTCCCATTTACTACTGTATAAAGAATACAAGATGATGCATTCGTTTTTTACTTGTGTATGTTTTATATTTCTTTTGTTTCATGAATTTTTTTCATCCCGGAAATGACAGATTTCCGTCGAAAACTATTTCTTTTTGTGTGTATGCTGGAAATGTAGTATCCTATAAGTGGTGTAATAACATATTTCAAAGGGTGTGTTTACAGAAGCATTCAGTTATAATATCAGATGCTTATGCATTTAAAAGTACAAAGGTCTTTCAGGAATTGTTTTCTTTATATCTATTATTCCTGTAAATGCATTAAATTACTGTCTTTTTGAATGTAATGAGTATAATAATAAAGCATTAATTGACACGACAATATATTTTTGAATATAGTGTGTTTTATTGTATTGCATAGAAATTTAACTTAATTACGAATCATATAATTTCTGTAATATTTAATTAGTTTGATATATTTTCCGTGAACATTAATGCATTCTAAGAGTAATCTATATACATTAAAATTAAAGGATGTTGTAAGAAAAAATATATTATCTTGCTTTGTATAATAGTACTAATATAAAAGGTTTGTAGTTAAGCTTAATAAAATTCAAAATGTTCTGTATGTATTCGTATAGGAAAATATTGGTACTCATGCTACCTTTATAAATCACATTAAGAATATACACCCATATATTATATGAGTCTAAAAATGTGCAATAGATAAATGTGTATAGAGGCAAATTTTTAATATGGAAGCTCATCTTCTTAATTATAACAAAAGAACTAAAAAAAAAATTTAATGTGCATACCAAATCATGTGTATATTATATGTATCAAATCATAAGCTGATAAGAGTATAAAAATGTGCATATAAATGCATGATGAAAATTTTTAATAAGGAAACTCATCATCTTAATTGAAACAAAATAACTTAAAATTGTTAATGTGTGTGCCAAATTATGTGTATTTTATGTGTGCCAAATCCTGTAGATATTATGTGCGTCAAATCATGAGGTGTGGTATGAGTCTAAAAAATGTGCATGTATATAGATGCAAATTTTTAATATGGAAGCTCATCATCATAATTATAACAAACGAACTGAAAGTTTTTAATATGTATGCATTTATAAGCATTTTTTTAATGTATCGAGAAATTTTTAAAAAATAAAATAAAGTAAAAAACAATTTTAAATTAATTAATGTAGAAAACCTTTAAAAATGTTTGATGTTAAAAGTTGAAAGAAATACAAGAAATAGTATATAAATTATTATTTTATCCCAGCAGTTTTCGAAAAATTATGAATAGCAGCAACTGAAGCACTTTCAGCGAAAACTTCTTTACTTAGTATAATATTCAGTTCATAATTGTCAACAACGCTCTCGGACCGTTGAAAAAGGAGATGCACGGAATCGGTTTGTGCTTCCTGGTCAAAATACATTTTGATTCACGCCATCGAGTCCTCCCTTCGAATTTCATCAAGTCGTCCCGATCAAAATGAAGGGGACACGATAATCATATAGGAATACTCGCCGACATTATAATGCGCCGCAATAACAAGCAATGCAACAATGGTTAGGAAGCACCATTGCTACGTGCTCAGCTAAATGTGTATTTGCCAATGCATAGAGAGACGACCACATTGTTTCCTACCATATTATTATAAAGGACGAAATCGTCGCCTCAGATACGTGATACGCATAGAATCTGGACACTTCTTGCCTTTTTTTCCTCAGCTGGCAGCTGCTGTGAGTCGCGTCGTCTGCAATGGAGCAAAAATGTGGGAATTTGATGAGCGCCCGTGATTATGAGAAGGAAGTTCGAAATGAGTGTCCAAAGGATTCGCTAATGTGTGCATAATTTGAATTCGAAACCGTTAGGGTACTTAAGTACAATAGCTGTGTCTTTGCGCAACTTATTGTTATAAAACTCCTCCTTCACAAACGGACCGGAAATCGAAATGATTTCTCTCTGTTTATTCATATTAATTACGGATCAGATTTCCGAGATCAGAAAGTTTTTATTCCCTTTTGAATCATTTGCATAAAGATCTATGGATCACTTTGAAATTCCTAATGGACGCCAACCTTAAAAACCTCTTCAATTAGCGCGAAGGTAAAATTTTATTTTGTGTTTTAGGGTAAATATCCGAGATCATAAGAAGGAAATCAGAAATGAATATCCAAAGGGATTCGCTAATGTTCCTTGAATAATTTGCATGAAAATCTATAGAACACTTTAAATTTCCTAATGTAAGTCCACCTTAAAAATCCTCTACAATTAGGTTGAAAGTAACATTTATTTTGTATATCAGGATAAATATTCAAAAGCATAATAAATATTTAAACGGACCGGAAATCGAAAGGATTTCTCCGGTTTATTCATATTAATTACGGATCAAATTTCCGAGATCAGTCCAACAGGGAAAATTTTATTCCCTTTTGAATAATTTGCAAAAGATCCATGGAGGACTTTAAATTTCCTACTGGATGCCAACCTTAAAAACCTCTACAATTAGAGCGAAGGTAAAATTTTATTTTGTGTATCGGGTAAATATCCGCGATAACAGGAAGGAAGATAGAAATGAATATCCAGAAGATTTTCTAAAGTATATACTATGAATTCGAAACCGTTAGGTACTTAAGTGCAATAGTTGTGCTTTGCGCAACTTATTGTAATAACTCTTCCTTCACAAACGGGCTGGAAATCGAAATGTTTTCTCTGTTTATTCATATTAATTACGGAAGATCTCGAGATCAGTCCAATACGGAAATCATAAAAAACGTCTACAATTAGTGTGAAGGTTAAATTTAATTGTGTGTATCTGGGTAAATATCCGCGATAACAGGAAGGAAGATAGAAATGAACACCCAGAAGATTTTCTAATGTGTGTATAATTTGAATTCGAAACCGTTAGGGTATTTAAGTACAATAGATGTGCTTTGCGCAACTTATTATAATAACTCATCCTTCACAAACGGACCGGAAATCGAAATGATTTCTCTGTTTATTCATATTAATTACGGATCAGATTTCTCAGTTACGGAAAATTGTATTACCTTTTAAATAATTTGCATAACTGACAATCATAAAAAAAGTCTATAGTTAAAGTTTAGGTAAAATTTTATTTTGTGTATCAGGGTAAATATCCGCGATAACATGAAGGAAGATAGAAATGAATATTCAAAAGATTTTATAATGTTTTTATAATTTGAATTCAAAACCGTTAAGGCAAATACTTCATTAGTCCGCTTTGAGCAACCTATTGTTTACTCCTTCATAAACATACCAGGAATCGAAAGTAATTATCTATCAATTCATATTTGTTAGAGCTTTAATTGCAGAATTTTTATTACTTTTTCAAATAAAGAATCGATAATGCAAAAGGTTCTGCCTAAATAATCAATAATTCACTTTGGAATTTCTAAAAGGATATAATTATTACCACCCAATTTAACCTGGGGAGCAATGATGACCTTCAAATATTATGATCAATAATATGATTATTACAATAAATTTAAAAATTAATGCAAATCAATATGCATAAATTTGAATTCGCCGTCAATCAAACAAACTAGCATTTATTACCACAGCACAGTAATATAATTTCGTTTTTTCCTTCACCTAAATGTATCAGAAATCGAAATAATTTCTGCATAATTGCATATTAATTACGAATAAGTTTTCACAAAGGTTTATCTTTTTTGGTAATTCACATCAAAAGTTATAACTCCTCTTTCCCAAACGGATTGGAAATCGAAATGATTTCCAACAGGTTTAAGGTAAGCAATAATTAGATCTTTTTAGAAATTCCAAAAAAAATATCATTGATTTTTTTAAGCAGTTTATACGAAAAAAAGAAAGTAAAATTCAGCAATTAAAAAATATAACAAGTATGAATAAATAGATAATTATTTTCAATTTCTGGTATATTTGTGAAGAAGGAATTAATTGCTAATTAATTACTAAGTAATTGCTCATAAAAAGCTATTGTAGTAAGTGCCCTAACGGTATTGAATTTATTTTATATACACATTAGAAAATATTTTGTATATTAATTTCAGACTTCCTTCCTATGATCATTGATATTTTGGTTCGGATATCCAAAATATTTTCTAATTTGTGTACATTTGAATTCAAAATCGTTAGGGCAATTACTACAGTAATCTGTTTTAAGCAGCCTAACAGCCTATTGTTTTACTTTCTCCTTCTTAAACATACCAGATATTGAAAGTAATTATCAATCTATTCATATTTTTTTGCAGTTTTAATTCAGAATTTTAATTACTTTTTCTATAAACTTTCTAAAAACTATTAATGCACTTTGGAATTTCTAAAAGGATCTAATTATTGACAACCAATGTAACCTGGGGAACAATGATGATCTTAAAATATTATTTTGTGAAGTACGATCAATATAATTGATTATTACAATAAATTTTTAAAACGAATATTAATATGCACAAATTTGAATTCGCTTTAAATGAAACGTTATACTTTTATTACAATAGCAGTGTCTTGCACAGTAATATACATTTGTTTTTCCCATAGTTCCTTCATAAATGTATCATATTCGAAATAATTTCTCCATAATTGCATATTAATTAAGAATAAGTTTTCACAAAGATTTATCTTTTGAATAACTCACAACAAAAATCTATAAAATTTTCCCATTCTGTTGTTACTTCTCACCCCACTTGGTAGACAGAAACATATAGACCAAGAACCCTTGTGGTCTCATGGAAGGAGAGAAAAGGTGAGCAGCTTCTATTGTGATGGAGCACCAGTAGGTAGAAGGCTCGTTAACACTGACTTTTACGGGATATGATTGTCAGTCCTACGCCCAACGCTCTACAGTCATATTAGACCGGGACCTATGGCTTAAAGTGGATTCCGAACCACTACAAACATCCATGGCACCGCCGGGACTCGAACCCGAAACCTGTGGCACATAGGGCCTGATGGCCGAGTAACTGGCGCTATTTCCATCGCCAAAAGTATCTAATGAATTTCGATCATAGTAATCTCTATAATAAACTTATTTTCTAAATCAGCATCAATAAACGCAATTATAAAATTAAGTCATTTACCATGAGGCACTTACTACAATAGTCATGGGTTTCAGAGTGCTTTAAATTTTATTGTTTTTACTCCTTCTTCACAAAAGTACCAGGAATCGAAATGTCTTCTATATTTACTCCTTCATTCTAATTACGAATCAAATTTTTAGCTTATTTTATTTCAAAAGATCCCTGTCTTTTTGAATAATTTGCATAGAAAATCTATTACGTACTTAGTTTTTTAAAATGGCCTGATTACTGGCAAGAGTAGTAACCTTTCCTATAAAATAAGTATGTGCGGATATTTTTACTTTTTGAATCAAGGTTATTAGATTATCGAAGTTCTTTGAAACAATAGAAATGAATAGTTAAAATATTAAGGAAATAAGCACATCATTAAGTAAGAAAAGAGTTTATTGTTTTAGTAACTTTATATGCAATGATAATTTTAGAGTTTTATGATCAAGGATAGTATGCAATGAAGATCCATTACAGTCTAAACAAATAAAAATACCTTTTTTTTTGAAAGATTTTTATTCAATTTAAATATTTTTTTTTTTACAACTATTATTACTAAAAATAATGATATATTTCAAAAATAATTTCGAAATAATAATTTTCAAGACAATACAAATTGCATGTAGGAAAAAATTATCAGGCTAATCAATTTATCTATAATACAATTTAATTTATCTCTTATTTTTTAACATATTTTGATGGAAAATAAAATTAAATAGAAGAAAAAATTTTATTTTTCGTTTAATATTAATTTTTCAATTGTGAAATAAAATAACAAATTAATAAAAATAATAGAAATTAATAAATTATTAAAATTTATATTAATATAAGTAATTATTAAATATGACAATTTCAATATGGAAAAATTAATCAATGTAACACTAAATTACTTATTTTAAAATGAAGTTTAACCTCAAAAATTAAATAAAGATAAATGATTAGCACTCGAAAAAATGTCTTTATGAAAAGATTTTGAAAATATCACATTTATTAACTTCATGATTAATTGAATAAACATCTAATGATTTATCTAATTAACTTTTCTGAAATATTATAAATCACACCTCATTTCGGTTAACATCAAATATTACTCATTACATTAACCGAAATTCTAAATTAATTTCATATCATTTTCGCCATTTTGAAAACTTTTTCGAGTTTTTTCTAAGTCTTAACATTAATTTTTCCGATTGTAAAATAAAATAATTAGTCTAAGAAATCCCTTTTAAATTCTTTATGAAAAAATTAATCAAAGAGATAATAAATTACCTCTTTTTAAAAATGAAATTTCTTTAACATAAAAGACATATTAACATTCATAAAAACAGTCTGCAAATAGAAGGGTTATAATTTTGAACTATTTCTTTATTATTATAATTAATGGAAAGCATTTAATGATTAATCTAATTAACATTTCTGATAAGTAATATAAATCACACCACATTTCGGTTAGTTAGCACTTTAACTATTACTCATTACATTAACCGCAATCTTACAATTAATTTCATATCATTTTTTGCCAATTTGAAATATTTTTTTTTTGAAAAGCACTTTTTCCTAAATCTTAACATTAATTTTTCAGATTATAAAATAAAATAATTAGTCAAAGAAATTGCACAGAATTCTTTATGAAAAGATTAACCAGTATAACACTAAATTACCCCTTTTTACAGCGAAATTTCTTTAACATCAAAGACATTAACAGTGATTAACATTCACAAAAGTAGTATGCATAATAGAAGGGTTATAAAAGTTCGAAAATACTACCTTTATTAACATTATCATTAATATAATAATCATTTAATGATTAATCTAATTAACATTTCTTATAAGTAATATAAATCACACCTCATTTCAGTTAATTGACACTTTCTTTAACTATTACTCATTACATTAACTGCAATCTCGCAATTAATTTCATATCATTTTCGCCAACTTGCTTAAAGTAAGTTCTGCCAATAAAATGATATGATCTGTTAGTGTTAGCAGATGCGTAGAATTTCAATCAAAATTCAATGCACGAATCGTTTTATGTAAATCAGTTTTAACCAACGACTTCATACACCCTGTATTTAGGAATAGTGCTAATCAAATATGACTGAAATAATTCAATGAGATACAATCTGAAACAATATTACAATTAATGATGTTTAATAGCATCAATTAAATGAAGCATACTATTATGGTAACTGAATTTACAATTGCATTCGTGGCCTGCCTTTATTTATTTACTTATTTAGTTTTTTGTCATGTCATATTCGTAGAACTGCTTTGAATTTGAAAGAATAATGATTGGTTGAGACCTGAATGAACTATAATTGATCATAATGAGTATAACTGCCCACATTTTCTACAATGTATATTGAAACTGCTATGAAAAGTTTTATGAAAACTGCAAAAATTAAAAATTTTGTTCAATTCAATTAATATTTTATTAGTTGTTTTCTTCAAAAAAAAATAAGTTATAAATAGTTGCTTCAAAATCTATTTATTTAAACCCGCCATCCAACCAAGCGTTGAAATAAAAACTCATCTTTGAAAGGTGCGGAAAAATGATTTGGTCTTAGAAGAGCTAAAAAAAAAAATTAAAAAAAAAAAAATCTCAATAGGTCTTACTAAACTATAAGATTAGAAAAGTAATAGTAATATTCTGTATTATTACTTTTATACTTTTAAATTAAATTAATACTTTCATATAATATATTTATCAATTTTATATAATAGTAATATTCTATAATAGAAATATACATGAAGTCAAAATTCCGTATATTAACTGTTTGGCCTGATAGCCAATTGGCCAGCCTTTTGGCCTTTGGTACCACAGATTTCAGGTCCGAATCTTAGCTATGACATGGATACTTATTAGTGGTTCGGAATCCCCGTTAAACCACGTTACTAATTAGGTTCCCAATTGGCCAGCCTTTTGGCCTTTGGTACCACAGATTTCAGGTCTGAATCTTGGCTATAGCATGGATACTTATTAGTGGTTCGGAATCCACGTTAAACCACGTTACTAATTAGGTTCCCAATTGGCCAGCCTTTTGGCCTTTGGTACCACAGATTTCAGATCTGAATCTTAGCTATGGCATGGATACTTATTAATGGTTCGGAATCCACGTTAAAACGTTACTAATTAGGTTCCCAATTGGCCAGCCTTTTGGACTTTGGTACCACAGATTTCAGGTCTGAATCTTAGCTATGGAATGGATACTTATTAGTGGTTCGGAATCCACGTTAAACTTAGGTCACGCTAAACTCGGTTCGGAATCCACGTTCAACCACGTTACTAATTAGGTTCCCGGCCCAAAAAGTGTTCATAAAATGACAGTAGAGCGGCAAAACCAATCTAGCATGGTAACTAGCTCACCCTACCGCTAGGACAGAAATGGTATTGATAAGTGATTAAATAACAGAATTCAGAAACAAATTAATGCTCCCACAGATAAAAAAATGCTCCCATAGAAAAATTTTTTAGTCATTTTATTTCTGCGTGTATTTGTTACTCCAAAAATAAAAGAAAAACAAATAACTCGAATTTTTTTTTTCGTACACGTATGATGAAAATAAATGTTGCTTGTTACTTGTTAAAAACTTGTTAATTATTAGAAGTGCACAGAAATATTCATAGGGCGAAAAAATAATAAATGTACAGGGTGAAAAAAATAAATGCTTTAACGCTCCAAATTTGAGCATACAGGTAAGAAGATTAAATTTGTGTGAAATACACAAATGTGAAATAGAAAATTCCGATCGGAAATAGTAATACATATGTATCGGAAGTAGTAATAGTAATACTGAAAAAGAAGTTTACAAGTATTTATACTTTTCTAAGCATTTAAAAATTCGCCTGTAATTTTAATTTTTATCAGTATTGTTCCTTTTTTTTTTTTTTCAATCTAAGTCTTCAAGGAAAGGAAAATTTTGTTATGTCACCAACTAGAGAGTTATTTTTAGTATAGTTATCACCACTAGAAGAGTCGAGTTATCACCACCTGAAGAGCAACGTTTTCAAAAGCTTCGTTTTAAAAATCATTCCATAAAAAATTAATCACCTCATCGACATTATGAAACAAAACATAGATAATCAATTCCACAACATTCGAAAATCAATACTATAATAAGAAGATAATATGAGGTGTTACATCAGCAAAATTTTATAAGATAATAGGCACTTTGTAAATAAGAATTTAAAAAAAAAAACAGAAACAGAAAATGTGTAAAATAGTGGGGTTTTTTTTTTAAAACTAATTTTTAAGTATCAAAATTTCAAATGGAAATATTTAATTCTGTAAAAAGAATGTATTATTCATGATAGATGCTAAAAATTTATTCATTCAACTTTTTTCAAAATCACAGATTGAGGAAATTCAACTTAATGTAGGTTATTAGTTGCTCTACTATTTTTGTGCACACTTTAGGCTAATTAGACGGGACCTACTGTTTAATATGAATTCCGAACTACTAATAAATATCCATTCCACCTCCAGGATTTCAACCTGCAACCTTTAGTGCCGAAAGCCAGAGAGTTAGCCAATTGGCCATCAGGCCACTCAATTTAATGTAGAGTACAAATTTTATTTCATTTATACAACATCAGTATGTAGTAGACAAAGAATTTAAAATTAGCCTATCAAATAATTTAAATTTTATGTATTTGTATACTGTAACGCGCTGTTTCCCATGAGAACCATTTTACTGACAGTCTGAACTTTTTGCGGGACAAATGTAGCGGACAGCATGTGAAGAGTGGAAGAAAAAAAAAAAACTTGATTCTAGATGAGGTGACCACCGTAAGGTGATCCGTTTATTTTTTAATTTAATATTTTGTTAGTTTTAGTTTAGGCTTTTGTGGTGTAAACATTTGCTATGCGTTGTATAAAATAAATAATATCATGAAATTAAACTTCAGTCTTCTTACAAAAACTGCTCTTAATGTAGCAGCTGGTGTTCCTGTTGAAATAATTGAAATTTTAATCTTCTCTTGATGCAAAGAAATTTGAGAGGACAAATCGCAAAAATAGGGACCGCTGGGATTTTGTGACCTTTTATGTGGCTCCAAAAGGGATAATCGTGGTTTTCTTGAGCTGTTTGCAATTCACTATATTTACAATCACAACCCATTACGATTGTAAATATAGTGAATATTACAATTGCGACGGTGCTTAACGGTCTTAGTGCACTTTGGCGAAAAGAGTTTTGATAATAAATCCTAACCACCCCTATTCTGCCATCCTACCATTTGAGCTAGCAGAGAAAAGTTTGGTGATATAATTGGCGGCCCAACGTTGAGAAAGAAATCAGTGTATAGTGTGAAGTGTATAGTACTTTAAATCTATATAACATTTTATTTACCATCAATTATTTTTATCCACATTTTATTATTTTCTTCATATAAAAACATTTATACCTTTAGCACATTGCGTTGTTATAAAATAGTTTAGCAAAAATCAGTGACAGAATACATGTAATCAACATAATTTATATACTTAATTATAACTTGATATTAACTTAGGAGAAATGTTGATTAACTTCTAATCCAATTTACGATTAGACCGGGATCTATAGTTTAACGTGAATTCTGTACCACTACTACTATACCAACCACACACACCACACACCATATCACTATACCTAGAAATAAGTTGCCCATTTACAGTTGGGAAATGATATGGGTAAAAATCTAACTGGGCTCCGTGATGCTTTTACAGTCATATGAGACCGGGACCTTCTGCTTACAGTGGATTCCGAAACACTCACAAACATCCATGCCATCGCCAAGATTCGAATCTGAAGCCTGTGGTACCAAAGCCAGAGTGCTAGCCAGAGTATTATATAAAGGAAATATGCTACAAAATATTTTTCTGTCGACAAAAATCGTAAACGATGCTGGCTGCGACTAACTACATTACAATATCTTTGATTGACCAAAAGTGGGATTCGTTTTAGTAAGTTTCTCAGCTTACATGGTAGTCCAAGTTTTACACACTGAAAATCATCATTAAATCCTCATTGAGGTAAATACTTTTTTTATTTAAGTTAGCGACAACACGCAAGAAAATTGAATGGCTCTCATTGACATTCAGACACCGTCCAAAGCAATAATGATTTTCACAAGCACGTCCAGTGATTATATTGTTCATACTCAGGACTGTTTCTTCACGTTGTCTTACACGCTCGGAGATGGCCAAAGTGCGTTCAACATCAATAAACGTTATTACAGGTGATGACGTTGAACTTTTTTTCGCGACAAGGAAATAGGGCGTTTTTACATTCTATTAAAGAAAGGGAATTAAATTTTTATGCTTTTGAATTTTATAATGATGGAGTGTGGATGCAAAGGGATTACATATTCACAAGATGTAACGTGCGAGTTGCAAATTAATAGTTGTTTATGCATGTTCGCAAAAGAAGACACCCAGAGGACAGATATGAGTTGCAGACAATGCATATGGAATTTTAAACAACTCAAGGGTGTATTAGTGTCATTGTAATTGTTTTGAAATTTAATTAGCATGACTGAGATTTGAATAACAGGTCATCCATGCACATGCACTTAAGGGCGTGGGTTTAAAGATTATATTAGTTATTACTTCGGCGTGTTTAAATTATTTATTTCTATTTAAATAATAATTTGAAAATCAGGATTCAAGTCTTTATAATTATTAATCCGAACCATTTAATCTAGTGAAAAAATTATTTTTTAAATAAGTAATTACTTTTAATTCAATTTCATATTTTTCAGGGCATCATTAGAATATTTTCATTTTCGCACAGTTAGAATTCATGAATTTTACCGAATTATGTGTTTGATGACATCCAAATTTTAATCATTGGTTGTTGTGCTTATTTCAATAATTATGAGTTTGTAATACATTTTTTTTTTAATAAACCAATATTTATTTTTATACATCAAAGATGGCCTATAAAATAAAAATTGCTTAATAATGTGTGATACTATTAGTTTTCTTCATATATTACAGGCTATTTAGAAAGGACTTAAAAACCCATATTAAGGGCAAAAGGACTTTTTGAAAGGATTTTAAAAAAAATAAGGGATTTATGAAATGACTTTTTTAAATAAACTTTTAGGTAAACTTTTTTTCATAAACTCATACTGAATTTCCATTATTTTTTGTTCTATGTAAAATTTTTTCAATAGGAAAGTAATTATGTTGTTGTTTTCTATGACTTATTAGAACTCAATCCATACACATTTGGCCACTTACCGTAGAAACAAAAATAAAATATATGAAATCAAAATCACAAAGGAAAAAAAAAGACATTCTTAACAAAAAGGACCAAAAGGCCTTAAAAACAGTTAAATGATCTAAGGATAAAAATATAAAAAGCTAAAAGTACCACAATAAAAGTCCATGAGATCAAGGCATGTTTTCAGCGCCAATTGACTGTCTTTCTGGCCTTTGATACCACAGGCTTCTTTTCGAATCCTGGCGTTGGCATGCCTTTTTATTAGTGGTTCGAAATCTACGTTAAACTTCAGGTTCCGGTCTAATTAACCTAAATGTGCAAAAAATGACCGTAGAACGACAAACGAAATTAAACCAGGATATGTTTTCTGCGTCCCTCCAGTAAAGAGTACACAAATCTCCATTCTGTCATAAATAAGAGTCTAGTCCCAAGCAAACATGTAGATGGGCATACATTTTAATTCTGTTTTTTTTTATTAAAATGCAAATAAAAGTTTAAAAAGTCTGAAGCGTCGTAATAAAAGTCCGTTTGATCAGGACATGTTTCCTCTGGCCCTCCAGTGTAGAATACACAAATTACGTTCCGTTGTAAAGTTAGACTTTAGGCCCGAGTAAACAAGTAGATGGACCTTATTCATTTTTTTCTGTCTTACATAAAACACATATCAGAGTTCACAATCCTTATTTTGGCAAGAATGTAATTAGGGATTTTATAACTATTTTATAAAGCTGCAGATAGCTTTCCTTTAAAATGACAAATTAAAAAAAAAAAAAAAATAATGAAATCCAATTCCAAACCATTTATTTGTTTTTACAAAAATATTTTATTCAGTTCCTAACTGAAAGCAAATTTATTAGACAAATGATGTAAAGGAAGATCTATTGTGCTACCCATCGTTACCAAATGTTGCTGAGCAAACAAATATCTAATGTAAAATTAATGTGTCATTAAGCTTAATTTGCGTCAGCTTACAAAACATGTGCATTCTAACAAAAACCTGCACCTATATTTAAACATGCATTAGATATCAGAAATAAGGTATATGAAGTTTGAAAGATAAAGATCAATTTAAAAATTCACCTGACTATTTAAATTCAATGATAGCACAAAAATTTAATTCAGTTTTTTTTAATAAAATTCAAATAAAAATTTTAAAATTAGATTAGATATTCATATCCGTTATTCAGTAACAAGAGTTTATTTCAGACCTGCTATTTAAATTTAATGACATTCCAAAAAATTTAATCATATTTTTGCGTTGTGATATAACTGCCTGGATAAACTATCTTTCTAATCTGTCTTTTTTAAAACCTAAATCTCAGCATGTACGTACTATATGTAGCATATAATCGTGTAATACAATCATTCCTCATTATATAGTGAGCGAGTCATTAAGAAAACTGATTCAGCTATTAAATATCTGGTAACTATAAAAAAGCCAATTCATGCAAATGAAATGTATTAATAGAATACAAATTATTACTCTGTTATACAAAATGAAAAAGGTTCACAGAATAATACTTAGCAGAATATGTCAGATTTAATAAATTAGCTTTGTATATCGCTTTGTAAAGATAATTTTATTTAAAAAAAAATTTACTTAATGATTTACATTTGTGAATCATGTGTTATGAAATTAAAAATTAACACCTTTCATTCATAACTTAGATAAATCAATTTTTAAACATAAAAGCACGTTCATTTTCATCATATTCTTAACTTTTTTTTAAACAAGGCGGCATAAATGTTTTTATATATGAATATAATAACCGTTAATATATGCTTCTTGCCAAGTATTGTTTACATTTTTATTATTTATCAGCCATAAAGCTTTTCTATTTCTTTTTTTCAATAGCGCAACAACCCCATGGTGGTCCAAGTTCAATTGCATATTGACAGATTCCGAAATAGGATATGTGTTCTTTTCACCGTGTAGGGTTGTCAACACTACTTCCAATGTTCTACAGTCATATTAGACCAGGGACCGAGGGTTTAAAGTGGATTCCGAACCCCTACAAACATGCATAGCACCGTCGGGATTGGAACCCTGTGACATCGAGCACCACCATCGAGCCATCATGCCTCCATAAAGCTTTTATTGCCTTTTAATACCGGGCATTTTGACAGCAAAATATGTCACTTGCCGCTAGAGAGTTACGTATGAAGCAGGTTCAACTTTACTCAGGATGAGTTATAGGAAGCCTTCTACATAGCATTTCGAGCCACCATAATATGTAATGAGAACGCCCTACAGTGTCATCCGGCAGATTTGCACACTATCCAGCTTCTGAAACCAATAATCTGCTATATGACCTGAAGTAGCCCTGCACTAGAAAGGCAGATATATAGCAGATTCAATATTAAGCATGGTGGACTAACTTCTTCTTCATTGGTGGCACAGCCCCATATGCCAAGATCATCTTGACTTACCGGCAGAATTTGAGACAGATGTTTTATCTTTATGGGGAAGGGTTGTCAGCCTTACTACTAACGCTCTCAGTCATATTCATATTAGGTCGGGACCTACGGTTACCATTACGACGATATTAGACCCCATAATCATATTAGACCGGGACCTATGGATTAAAGTGGATTCCAAACTACTACAAACATCCATGGCATCTCAAACACTCGAAACCTGTAGCACCGAGCACCAGAGTGTTCATCAAGTCCTAAATAGACTAATAATTATCCTATGTTTTATTAATAATTATGCTAATTAACTATGGAAAATTACTACATTGCATCCGGATTCTGTTACCATAATTTAAAAAGAGAACCTCTTTCCGTCTCAAGCAATGGCATCCTAGGGTTTCACCATTTCTCCTCGGCATATCTAGAAAGCATTAGGTTAAATGTAGCTTACAAAACAAGCTAAATTTAACCTAAGCTTTTTTTTTTTTTTTTTTATAAAACAAGCTTTTAAATTTAGCCGCTACGACTAAGTTTCATTCAAAAACTGGAATAAAAATAACATATATGCAAAGATTGAAAAAACGAAATTTATACAAAAAAAAAAAATAAATAATAAAAATGCATTGAACTTTAAATTGAATGGCATAAAAATTTTTCTTCTTCTGATAAAGCTTGTAGATGAATACGTGAAATTATTTCGTCACCATTTTTCTCAATAATAAATTTCAAGCTTATGGTTTTGTTTTTAAGCGACGGTTGAATGGATATGTCGCGTCCCAAAGAATTTTTTAACAAAAATAAAAATTAGAGAAAGGTATCACGTAGTATCGCCTAAATACTTTCACGTCCCCTTGCATTTGAAATAAATTTATGATGTAAATAATTTCCAATGGTTGACAGTTTGACTCTAATCAGCATAATACAGCTATTCGTCATGCCAACAAGGGGAATCTTTAAATGCTTAAATGATAAACGCACACCAGCGAAATTCATTTTGCATCGGAAATTCACTCAAGTGTTTCGATTAAGAAGCCGCAAATTGTCTCTTTAAATTCGCAGGATTGATTTACGTTGGGATCTGAGCTGTTTTTAAGTAAATAAACAATACAGTTTTCTATGGTTTTCCTTTTTTAACTTATGACGAAAGCCCCTTATGGAAATATTTGATTGTTCTGATATAAAAATTTATATACCTATATCAGACCAGAACAATTAAATATTATATATATATATATATATATATATATATATATATATATAATATTATAATTTCACTTAATTTTAGAAAATCAAAACTATTTTTTTTTTTTTAATTAATCAAATATAATTTAATTAATAGAAGTGTATATGCAAATTTGATTAATCGCAATCATATGTAAATATAGATTTAAAAAAAAAAAAACTTTCTAAAAATAAAGTGATTTTTTTGCAGTGATATAAATACCACGTCCTGTAATAATGTAAAATGTAAATCAGTAATAATAATCAACAATAATGCAATATTGTGATTCTGTAATAATGTAATAATATGAATCCGTAATAATAAACCAGTAATAATGTAACAATGTGAATCAGTAATAATATAACAATGTGTTCCAGTAATAATGTGAATCAATAATAATGTGTACCAGTAATAATGTGAATTGTAATAATATAATAATGTGAATCTGCCAGCCAGACTTTTCCGAAAATAAAGTGATTTAGTTTAATTTATATTTGCAGTGGTATTAAAAACATCTGCCAATTTGGATTGTCGCTCTACTTTCATCTGTCTGCATACTTTTAGGCTAATTAGGCCGGGCCTTACAATTTAAAGTGGATTCGAACCACTCACAAACAAATAATGCCACAGCCAAGATCCGAACCCGAAGACGGTAAGTAACCAAACCAAAGTTATAAAGCATTAAAAGCGCCAAAGTTAAAAAGTTATACAAACTAAGGTATCAGTAATCAAAATCCAGAGCGCTAGCCAATCGGCCACCAGGTCGCCTGTTATTTTGTTGATTGAATTTCTGAATTATAATAACAGAATGTTTTTTACATACCATTACAGTGATTTTAACTCTAAATTTTAAAATCTTATATTTCCTTGTTCATGTATTTATTAATTAAATACACGAACAAGGAAATATAAATATTTTAAACTAATGTATCTTATTTGAAAAAGGATTATACAGTGCAAATATCTACTATTCTTACTTTCATTGAGCAAAAATATAGTAGCCATCAGATTCAAAATAAATTGCTATAGAATTAATTATGAAAAGAGAAAATCTTCGTACCTTAAATATAGGTTAAATTGCATGGTAACATAACATTATTTATTTACATAAGCAGTTTAGTGAAAGATGACTTCATCAATTGAGAGAAAAATTATAATACAATTTTGTAACAATTTGAAGATATCGTATCATTAAAATTAAATAATTTGATTGATCACAAAACTAGTTTTTGCTTTTTATACCCAAAGGGCTGTAGTGGTTATGTTAAAATCTGATTATTCATGGTTAACCAAACAGTAGAAAGAGAAATCTGGTCTAATTGAGCATTGCTAAGTAGTTATATTCTCAAAGTAAGGATAATATCTATTATCCCGTAATTTGTTAGTACTAAACAAAAATGAACTGTGTACAGTAATAATGGGAACTGTAATAATGATCAGTAATAATATAATAATATGAATCAGTAATAGCGTAATAATGTGAATCAGTAATAAAGTGAACTTTAATAATGATCAGTAATAATGTAACAATGGGAATCAATAATAATGAAAACTGTAATAATGATCAGTAATATAAAAATATGAATCAATAATAATGTGAAGTGTAATAATGATCAGTAATAATGTAATAATAGGAATCGGTAATAACGTAATAAGGTAATAATGAGAATCAGTAATAATGTGATAATGAAAATCAGTAATAAGTTAATAATGTGAATCAGGAATCATGTGATGATGAGAATCAGTAACAGCGTAATAATATGAATGAGCAATAATGTAATGTAAAAATGTGAATCAGGAATAAAGTAATAATGTGAATGAGCAATAATGTAATAATGTGAATGAGCAATAATGTAATAGTGTAATAATGCGAATCAGAAATGTAATAATGTGAATGAAATGTAATAATGTGAATTAGTGTGTAATAATGTGAATTAGAAAATGTGAATTAGTAATAATGTGAATCTGTAATAGTGTAATAATGTGAATCAGTAATAGTGTAATAATGTGAATCAGTAATAGTGTAATAATGTGAATCAGTAATAATGTAATAATGTTAATAGAATAATGATCATTAAAAATGTGAATCAATAATAATGAGAACTATAGTAATGATCAGTAATAATGTATTAATGTGAATCAATAATAATAAGAACTGTAGTAATGATCAGTAATAATATATTAATTTGAATCAGTAATAATGTAAAAAATGTGAATATTTAAACAAAATATTATGTAATTATTAATATTATAAAAAAAGTTGAAATAAAATAAAAAAATGAATTTAGGAATGGAAAAGCTTTCTTAATAAAGAAATAAATTAATTAATTTAATTTTATTAAAATAATGCAGAAAATAAAAATCTGCTAATTTAATGAACCCATTTGGAGCTGAACTGCCAAATCCTACAACCCCGATGTCCCACGCGAACCGATGATGGAAAAATAAACGATGCAAGAAAGGTGCCGAACCCGAAGACGTTCCTGCCTCCAAACAATGGCACGGACAATACGTCATTAGTGGAGGTAGCCCTACGACAATTCGGATTGTCCAACCTGAACAGAACGTGACATGCCTTGATGACACATTGCTGTCGTTAAGATAATTTTCGACGATGCCTATTAGACGCATAAAATCATTGTACTATTATTTGTTTGTCAGAATGATGAGTTTCTTTGTTTGTGTCTCGTTGAATCTCTTGTTGATGTGGAACCCGCCATTCTGGCACTTGCTAGACAACTTCATTTGTAAAGGCTGGACAATTAACTAAACTGCTCTGAAAGTGTTTTCAAAGATTAAGGATTAAAAATTACACTTTATATTTTTTAATTAAATTTTAATTCATATTATGGAATATTAAAATATTATTTATTCATTAGAGGATGAGTTTCTTTGTTTATGTCTCGTTGAATTTCTTGTTGATGTGAAAGTGCTGCAGAACCCACCATTCTGGCACTTGCTGAACAAGCTTCATTTGTAAAGGCTGGACAGTTAACTAAACTGCAATGAAAGTGTTTTTAAAGATTTAGGATTAAAAATTACACTTTATATTTTTTAATTAAATTTTAATTCATATTATGGAATATTAAAATATTATTTATTCATTATAGGATGAGTTTCTTTGTTTATGTCTCGTTGAATTTCTTGTTGATGTGAAAGTGCTGCAGAACCCACCATTCTGGCACTTGCTGAACAAGCTTCATTTGTAAAGGCTGGACAGTTAACTAAACTGCAATGAAAGTGTTTTTAAAGATTTAGGATTAAAAATTTACACTTTATATTTTTTCAATTTCATTTGTATTTATAACATGGAATATTAAAGGGTTAAAATGATTACAAAAAGTTTATGATTTACGCAAATATTCAACTTGATTTCAAAGTTAGTTTTATATGATTATTTGGTGGTAATAATGGGACAAGTTTTATTTTGGTATCAACGCATAATTATTTAAAATAAAATGCGCAATGATCAATAAAATATACCGCCAAAAATAATTGTAAGTTTTAAAAAATATATCGATTTTGAAATTTTATTTTCAACACATGAGAGGGACGCACGACAGGTTTGGTTTGGTTTGTCGCTCTATGGTCATTTTGTGCACACTTCAGGCTAATTACACCGGGACCTACAGTTTAACGTGGATTCCGAATCACTAACAAACATCCATGCTACCGTCAGGATTCTACCTTGTAGCCTATATTACCAACGGTCAGAGCACTAGACAATTGGCTAACAGGCCACCCAACATATGACGGAGCTGCTATTTTTGAAATGACTAAAGCTTATAAAATCTTTAATCATTTTCATTACAAAACATATAATCATTTTCTACAATTATTCAATATTTTATTTTTAAACTCTGTATGAAACTACGACAATAAATTAGTTCTGCTTAAAAATTTCTCAACTTCCCACCAAACCTTATCGGATTTAAAATATGTACTTTTATAGCAGAAAATCCTTTCCGACCGCAAAACAATGATTGATGAACGAATAAAAAAATATTTTTACTCTAAAGATCATTCTGATTAAAAATCAATTTTTAGGTCATGGAAAAAAAAAAAAGCTGTGTTTCATAAGCATGATGATTACATAAATTAATTTATAATAGACACGACTATAAATTACGATTCTAAAACACTAAAAAGAACCTGTCAATCGATATAAGATAAATACTCCCTAAGAAAGGCATACAGAAAAAAAAATGGACTTATCTAACTTGCCAGACAAATTATGAATAAAAGAAAAATCATTTTACGCTTGTGATTCTTCTAGATAATAGTGAGGCAAACATAACTATACAATGTTATCTCAGATAACCGTTACTCATGGTCTGTAGTTAAGTGGTTTTGTATACTACAGATTTCCTCCGCACTGCGATCCACTCTACCTAAGCGTCAACGACTTTCTGACCTTGAGTCGAAAAAGACTGACACTCAGCAAATCAGGCAAAGAAGAAGCAGCGTAGGAGATTAAAACAATTTTTCAACCCCTCGATTCGACGACAAAAAGAGAAGAAATAATCTAATCATTTATTTATTGCTTTCTCAAATTGTTCCCGAATCAAGTCATGTCGGTCCAATTATGAACGAGTGAGTGATTTCGCTTAGACGGCGAGCGGAATGCTATCTTCGAACGGAAATCTGAATCATTGAAATTCTACAGAAGGGGTTGGAGCAAGGAGCAATGCATTTTGGTTACGTATCTGGAGATGTGATTTATGAAACAGAGAATTATTTTCATGGCACCCACCTTTGAGCGATCGGTGCCTGTTAAGAGTTGAAGTATAAAAGCATGTCATCGTTGTAGAAACAAATCTCTGGTGGATTTTCAATTTCTTCAGGCACCCGATGGAAATAAAAAGAAAATAAAAAGACAATAAAACAATAAAAATTTGTAGGATTGGCTCGGTTTGGTTACACATATCTGGAGATGGGATTTATGAAACAGAGAATTATTTTATGCTACCATGTAATCGTTGCAGAAACAAATCTTTGGTGGAATTTCAATTTCTTCAGGCGCCCGATGGAAATAAAAAGAAAATAAAGACAATAAAACAATAAAAATTTGTAGGATTGGCTCGGATTTGGTTACACATATCTGGAGATGGGATTTATGAAACAGAGAATTATTTTATGCTACCATGTAATCGTTGCAGAAACAAATCTTTGGTGGAATTTCAATTTCTTCAGGCGCCCGATGGAAATAAAAGAAAATAAAGACAATAAAACAATAAAAATTTGTAGCATTGGCTCGGATTTGGTTACACATATCTGGAGATGGGATTTATGAAACAGAGAATTATTTTATGCTACCATGTAATCGTTGCAGAAACAAATCTTTGGTGGAATTTCAATTTCTTCAGGCGCCCGATGGAAATAAAAAGAAAATAAAGACAATAAAAATTTGTAGGATTGGCTCGGATTTGGTTACACATATCTGGAGATGGGATTTATGAAACAGAGAATTATTTTATGCTACCATGTAATCGTTGTAGAAACAAATCTTTGGTGGAATTTCAATTTCTTCAGGCACCCGCTGGAAACGATTAAATAAAAATTTGTAGGATTGGCTCAGATTTGGTTGCACGTATCTGGAGATGTGTTTTATGAAACAGAGAAATTATTTTCATGGCACCCACCTTTGAGCGATCGGTGCCTGTTACGAGTTAAAAGTAAAAAGCCTGTCATCGTTGTAGAAACAAATCTTTGGTGGATTTTCAATTTCTTCAGGCCACACGATGGAAATGATTAAATAAAAATTTGCAGGATTGACTCGAAATGTTTTATTTATTCATCAACAGTACAGATGATTTAGACATATTTCCGATCTCCTTCAAAATCATGGTATATATAAATTGTATAAAAATTAGTTTCGTTTTAATTAAAACAATGAATAAAATTAATATTTATTATGTGTAATAATACAAGATGATGATACAAAAAGGTATTAAAAATATTCACAAATTTAAACGATGTATAGAAAAACATGTGGACACAAATTCATGATATATTTCCAATTTATTCAGGAACCAAATAAAATAATAAAAAATTTTTAAAAAATTGGGTTGAGAAGCACCTTAAATTTGCTTACGGGACAAATAATTTAGATGCATTTCCAATTCTAGTCATACATTTCCAATGAAAGTTGGTTTAATTTCAATTGAAACAATGAATAAATCTACAGATTTAAAGTCAAACAATATTAGGTTTATAGTTGATAGGTTTATGCGATATATAGGGATAAAGATAAAGTCGATATTGACTATATTATAGATATAGTAGATAAGTTTATAGTTCGAACAATATTAATTAATTACATTTATTTAGAGTTATTAAAAATGTTCACGAATTTAATAGTTAAACAGCCAAACTTTAATATTTTGAAAAAGCAAATCTGTGATAGATTTTAAAAAATCACCAAGGACAAATAAACACACACAAAAATTTAGCTTAAAAAGCACTTAAATTTCGTATGCTGTACAGAAGATTTAGATGAACTACTTCCTGTTCTGGTACGAATTATTTTATATTACTGAAACTGAATGAAAGAAACTTTCATTTCATTTCATTTAACTCAACAACAATAAAATTACAGGTTTGTAATTTAATGATGATTATTCACAAAATATTGGAAAAATTAATAATTTCAATTGATATGGGTAGAAGTGAACATGAGAGCATAGCATCGTTTAGGAAACATATATTTTTGGATTTTTCCATTTCTTAAGGCATAATAAGGAATTAATAAAAAAGATTTTTACAAAGATTAGAAAAAAAGATTTTAAAATTCTATTGAAGTAGCGATGATTTTAATTTATTTCCTGCTTCTGGCAAAATCATGAGGGAATAAATATATTTTACGAATTTCTTTCAATTGAAACAAGGAACAATAAAATTACAGGTTTGTGCTTTTTAATGATTATATAAAAGTTATTGATAACTTTAATTGATTTTCCGTATGTATAATAGAATTGAAACATGAGAGCATGTCATTGTTTATAAGAAAATTTCAATTTCCTCAAACATTTAAGGGAAATATAACAATGTTTGGCTGTAGAAGATATAAATCATGATTCTGGTTTCCATTAGAATAGGGAATTCGTGTAAATCGGAATTCTTCAGATAAATTCGGAATTTTTCCCAATAGACAAGTTATTACCTATATTAAAAATTGGATTATATTATAGAAATTAAGTAAGTTTGATTTTAAATGTAAACGCGAACAATAAAATCACAGGTATTTAACCTACAGTTAATGAAAAATTATTGAAAAAAAGTCGCAAATTTAATTTTATTCCTAGAAGAACTGAAATATGACAGTTTTGGAAATCAATAATGTGCAAATTTTCGATTTTGAGGAAAAAAATTAAAATGAAAATTATTTGAGGGAATTTTCCATAAAACACGGTTTACGCTAGTTTCCTATTCTAATGGAAACCATATTATAATTTATATATTATATAAATGATTATTTATAACTGCTTAAATTAAAATAAAGCCTAAGATTATTATGCTGTGCAGGATTATATTATTATTGAATTAGAAATCGTAGTTTTAAATATTTATAATTTGTTATATATTTATATATTTTTAAAATTGCTAATTTAGTTTAAATTTTTATAGTTACAGCTTAATTGTTTATAGTTAAAATTGTTAGTTAAATATTTATACATTTCTTGTTTTTGTAGAAGTAAATTTTAATTGGAATAAAAGTAACAAAAGCAGAAAAAAATTTTGATAAAAAAAAGAAAATTATATATAAAATATAATCATGAAAACTTTTACATTTGGCATATAAAAAAGATCAACAGATTAATTTGTTTTTATAGATAAAAAATATACCTTGTTAAAATAATCGTTGATAAAATAAATATGATAAAATGAATAATTTATATGAATTAAATTAATTTATTTGTCCTAAACTATCATTTAGGACAAATAAAGGACAGATATTTGTAGTAATACTAACTGAACTTTCAAAAACTTTTGTAATTTTTATTTTTTTTATCAAATTTATTTCTAAACTCTAAATGCTATTTTTATCTGAAATATTCATATTTTATCTTCTGCCCTTAACATTATTTATTTTCGATGACTGTTTTGGAATAAATCAGGTTTATCATTTTTTTCAATCTTTAACTCCAAGGCTTTATGTAAATAAATAATAATGCAAGTAAAATTCTTTGAAATATTGCTTGAATTGAATTTTATAAATACTGACATTTAACATTTTAAGCAAATGATTTTTAACCATAAAATGACAATAACAATATTAATAGTTAAAACTGTTATGAATTTAAAAAGTTTTTAGGCTTCTTATTTATCAGCGATTTCCGTATTTTTTTCTCTTCCATGAGCAACAATAATATTTGATTATGTAACTTTTAAAAAATTATTTTAAATAAAAATGCCCTTTTTTTAATATAAGGGCATTTAATTTTCTTGTAGATTTCTGAATTCTGTTATAAATGAATTTTTTTGAATGAAATAAATGAAGATTCTGTGATTACTTACAATTCACAATCAAATGTTGTATTTATTTTATGAATTAAAGAATGCGGAGTGGGGGAGGAGGAGGGGGGCGCTAAAGGTCGAGGGACTGGCTCTCTTTGCCACAGGGTTCAGATTCGAGTCCCGTCGGTACCATGGATGTTTGTAGTGGTTTAGAATCCACTTTAAACCGTAGATCCCGGTCTAATATGATTGTTGGGCGTAGGGCTGACAACCCTACTCTTAAAAAGACTCGAAATCTGCCAGTAGGCAGACGGCTTTGGCCCACCATGGAGCTTTTGCACCAGATGAAGAAAGAATACGAGATAAAAAAAAAATAATGATTTTTCTTGTCATTGATTGATAATTGTGGTTCCGTTGAAATGTGGCCTGCTAACATGCAAAAGGCTTAAATTCGAATCCACGTTGTTGTCACTGCTTGTCGAGGAGATTCCACAGTTATTGTAACAACTCAGATATAGTTCCCTGGGGGTATTCTTGGCTTTCTCCTATATAACAAATAAATCTTTGATGTTTCTTTTGTTCTAATGCAGCTGGCAAATACTTAGGCAATTGTCTTCGATGCCTTAAGGCAAGCGCTGCACCAACGTTACTCACTTAGCACTACCTAGGAGGTGCATGTAGTTTGAAGATAAGCTGCGGACAGGAGTAACAATACTTCCGCAACGCTCTACGATCCTATTAGACTG
The DNA here is from genome assembly GCA_021605095.1 of Caerostris extrusa. NCBI lineage: Eukaryota > Metazoa > Arthropoda > Arachnida > Araneae > Araneidae > Caerostris > Caerostris extrusa. The sequence continues at coordinate 12,312 of BPLR01018213.1, read as the reverse complement.
GGACCTACAGTTTTAAAGTGGATTCCGATCCACTGCAAACATCCATGACACCACCAGGACTCGAACCCGAAACCTGTGGTACCGAGCGCCAGAGCAGAGCCACTTATCCCCTACGCATGCCACTCATCAGTGTTCTGTTCTTAGCAGTGGTCTGGTTTGGTTTGTCGCCCTACGGTCATCTTGTGTACACGTTAGGTTAAACAGACCGGGACCTACAATTTAACGTGGATTCGAACCACCAACAAACATCCATGCCACCGCCAGGATTCGAACCTGAAGCCTTCAGTTCCAACAATCAGAGCGCTAGCCAGTTGGCCATCAGGCCGCTTCTTAGCAATGGAGCATGAGGCATCCATATCCAAAAATAGAAAAGCTGTCATTTTCTTCTGAACTTCGATGCATTTTTAAGTTTCCAATTTTAAAATAGAACATTTTTGAACTTAAACCCGATTTCATATTCAAGGCACACCTTCACTGCCCGAAAGGCAACATAGCATTCATCTTTCAATTTATATTTGTTTTTGTGATTAAAAATTCAAAAAAAAAAAATTAAAAAAAATTTCTTAAAGCGGCTCAGCTAGAACACACAAAGCTTCGTATAGAAGATATTTATAGAGTTTATAGGCTTGTCAGCTCGGAGCTAATTTTATCACAGGGGCAATTTTTCTTCTCTGGAGCGTGAAAATTGCATCCGAAAATATGTACTACTGTCTTTGGGTTGTTTTTATTTCACTGTTTCTTTCTTTTTAGAAACATAAAATTGTTTACATTAGTTACGGAGTGTGATGAAATTATCTGTAGGGCAATGGAGATTTATCACTAAAATACTTGATGGAATTTCATGAAATGCTGATCAAGGATACGGCAGAATGATTCCAGTAAATTTACTTAATATATTAATATAATTCATAAATGATTTAAATAAGTGTTAACTTGAATTTAAGGCGATTTATTGAATAAAGAGTGTAATGAGTCCGATTTGTGGCGATGAATTTAGCAATAATGTAAGTGTACGAGGGTTCAATTCCCTCTAACCTTATTCGGATATAACACTTTGAAAATAAGGTAAAAGATATATAGATAATATAGATTTGATATAAGAATACAAGGTAATAATAGTACTTTTTTTATTTCCTCAAATCTCAAATTTAATTGTGTGACATTTATAGCGTAAAACACGATAATTAATATACAAACTGTTAAATTTTTCCATATTATACTTAATCTACATATATGATCAGTTTTTAAATTTTAAAACTTTCTACATAGAGTCTCATAAAAAAATTGGGTGCATGAAAACAATACATTACAGCAAATAAGTTATATTAGAATAAGAACTTTTGAATTTAATTAAAGTAGGTCACTTTAAAAATTAATTTGACGTCAATTATCCATCGTAGTTTTAAATTGTCATGAGAGCACGTAGAGTTATGAACAAATTTTTTTTTAATCCAGCATTTATTTCATCCATTTGTAACGAGCTCAAATAGAAAAATTTAATTTAATTAATAATAAATTAATGATTTTTTATGCCATTTAATGCATGCAAAAATGTTTTTAATCCTTTATATTATTACTTAAATTTTTAATTTTTGATAAATGTTTTTTAAATTCCTCATCTTAATTTATAACGACTTTTCCAAATTGTTATAGAATATCACATGAAAAATGAAATTTAATTTAATTAAAGAAATCCATAAAAAATATATTCTAAAAGAGTGATTATAAAGTTAAAACAACATTTTTATATCTGAAGTTGATTTTAATCTGATATCACTATAATAAAAGTAGCAATACTAATAGATAATTAGCGCTTTTATGAATAATAAAAATTGTAAGAGAGCATTTCATCAAAAAAATATTTTTAATAATATACATGGTTTTTTTTTTCAACCATTATTTGTTAAAAAAAAAAAACTGATCACCTCTTTAGAATATATTTTTTATACTATAGTGATTGAAACAACCTTAACAATATGGTTAAAGGCAGCGTTAAAGACAGAAACCTAACCTTTAACCATGTTGCCAATATGTTAAAGCCAAAATAATTAAAGAAAGAAACCTAATCTTTAACAGCGTTGTCAACATGTTAAAAACAACATGGTTAAAGGCACAAACCTAACTATTAAACTTGCTGCCAACATGTTAAAAGCAACATGGTTAAAGGCATAAACCTAACCTTTAACCATGTTGCCATCATGTTAAAGGCAACATAGTTAAAGACAAAAAACCTAATCTTTAACTATGTTGCCATGTTAAAGGCAACATGGTTAAAATCATACACCTAACCTTTAACCATTCTGCCATCATGTTAAAGACAACATGGATAAAGACAGAAACATAACCTTCAACCATTTTGCCAACATGTTAAAGCTTACATGGCTAAAGACAAAAAAAAAAACCTAACCTTTAACCATATTGCCAACATGTTAAAACCCACACAACAAGCAAACAGCAATGCTACAAAAAGACCATAACGCACACTTCACTGATGGCCAGTGTTAACGATCTTTTCTACACCATCAGTGTCCAAAACCCGTCTACTGAGCCATTTGAACCCTCCACTACCAATCACCCCATTCATAACTTCACGCTTCGTTGAACGCAGTCCAAACACACACAAAACCGAACCTCCTCTGAAGTGACAGAGGGCCGGAGACAGCTGCTTTTTTTTTTTTTAAGTTTCTGGATGTCTTTTTAACCTGGAAGAGTACCCTTGGTACTTACCATCAAAGCAATCCCCACGTGCCGCGGATCAAGGGTGTGTATCAACTACATCGATCCGCATAGATAACCGGATTTGTGTATCACTTAATCCGGCATTACAGCCCTAAGCGCATGAGACTCTCGAAGGCTATCATTTGCTGGGATTAAAAACGATGGCGTCGATATTGATACCGAAAGAGATATTGATTAAATCCCTATCACTGTATCGTAGATGTGTATCACACAGGTAGCGATGGATAGGAGTGTGTGTTTTAAGATCTTGTTTCAGTACCAGCTGTCAAATAAAATTACTAAAATTCTAAAGTTAACAAAAGAAATTGGTACGTTTAAAATACGCTTAAATATATGATAAACATTTTTGTACTATATCAGGGGATATTAATATCAATGATACATATACAGCAGTTAAAAGTTTAACAATCATAATTGTATTAGAGTTCTTTAAATATGCTTTTTAAAATTATATTTTAAAATAAAAAATAAACTCGATTATTTCATGTTTAAAAGGGTAATTGTGGTGAGATAAATTTTAAGACCATTTTGAAGGCAGAGGTGGCAATTCATAATAATCATGGACATAACAATTTTTAAAAAAAAAAATGGCTCGTTTATTTTGTGGGAAAAACAAATTAAGTTTTTTATATATCTTTTAAAAAAAAATAAGGTTTGAAAATTAATTTTAGTTGCAAAAATAAATAAACGCAAATACATTCAATCACATACTGAGACAATGAAAGTTTTAAAACTTTGTTTCTCATATAATGAACTGAACATTTAAAGAAAAAGAAAAATATTTATGAAAATATTTCATACCATCGCCTACCTTATTATTAATATGAAAAGTAGATGCTTAACTAACACAAACTTGAAGATATTTTTCTCACTTTTGAATTTTTTTTTGTCACTCTTTTTTTTTACTTAAAATTTGTATTCAATTAATCATTTGTGCTAAATAAAAGATAAAATCCTAATGTGGTTAAATGAGTTTCAATACTACTTATTAATCATTAAATTAAAAAGTTAAAAATTATTAAAAAAATTTATGTTTTCAAATATAACTGAGTATCGCTATGGAAAATAGAAAAAAATATTTTTTTAAATGAAACTACGAAGAAAGGAATCCACCTCACTCTTCTTTCGTGTTTCTTCCATCAAAATTATCTGGGACTCACATCCTTTTTCGTCACTTCCCTTTTCAATCTACTGCTGCCACACGATGCGTATGACTGAACACTGTTCAAAAACATCAAAAAAAACCGTTTATTCGTAACGTAAAATTGAATTATTTCAAAAGTTCTGCTTCGTCTTTTTCATTTGAATCAGTGTGAATATATATCCTAAGATGGAAATATTTTATCTATTGATCAAAGTGTTGAAAAAATATTTTCAAAACTTCTTTATCTAATTTTTGAAAAAAAAAAAATATATATTTAATTTTGAAAGAAAAAAATTTTTTTTTACTCAATTTCTAAAAAAAAAAAAAAAAAATTTAACCTGATGTTAAAAAAAAAAAAATGTTCTTTTTACCTGATTACTTAAAAAAAAAAAAAAAAAAAAGGTAATCAAATAAAAAAAAAAAAAAAAATGATTTAAAAAATTTCTACCCTAATGTTAAAAAATAATTTTTTGTTTACCTAATTTTTTAAAAACATTTTTTTAACCTAATTTCTAAAAAATAATTTTACCTAATTTCTTAAAAAAAAACACCTAATGTTTGAAAAACAATTTTCACTAAATTTTTAATAGTTTCGTTGCTTTTTTCCTCTACACATTTTTAAAGCAGATTAATTTTAGAAATTTTATCATCGTCATTGGTTAAGCGTCCAATACATTTTTCATGTATTGTAATATATTAACGAATTCAGTATACATAGAAAATATAAATAAATCTTTGTGAGAAAGTTAATTTCATAATGCTCTTCTGTATTTAAAAACAAATCATATTTTGAAGTATAAAATGTTTTAGTAGATCAAAAATAAGTAATTTTATTTTGAAAAAAAAAATAATATAAATAAATTAAATATCATATTTTTCTTCACATTAAAGAAATTAATTTTTTTAAATAAATATTTTGGTACAACAAATATTTTAATTGCTTTAATTTAATTTCAATTTTAATCTGCTTACTCTGAACAATTATTTTGATTAACAATTTTTGATTCATTAAACGACAAAATGTTAAAAACATATACACTAAAATTTCAGCATTATTATAATCACATATGTCTTTTAAGGATGCTTTTAAAATTTATGAAAATGCAGGTGTTAAAATAGAAATTAGTCGGAAGTTTCATGTTTAATCGTATTAATTTAATCACATTTGCTTTATTTTTTATTTATATTAATTTAATCATAATAATTTTATCGGAAATTTTATGTTTAACCTCATTATATATTACAGATCGTGTAAATTTTCATGTAGCATGTTTAGTCACGTTTAGAGTTTTCCTTTGTGTTGAGGTGTTCATTTAATACGAGTAAAATTACAGTTAATTATTTGTTTGATTAATATATCCTATAATTATTTATAAACTACCTCCAGGCAAACATTGAGAATCGTTAACGATTATCTATAAAACATCTGCTTATGCTATCGTAACTAATTTTGAACTACCCGACGTGTTTTTGATGTCTGAACTGCAATCACTGTATTAATTTATATTTGTAATTTTTATACACAGTAATAATTTATACTTGTGTAAATTAGGTAATTAATAAAATATTTTTATAATTTACTCCACAAGAAAAATTTGCATACTGTTAGAAATTTTACTCCACCATTTAAAGACTGGCTACAATTTAGCAATTTACAATATTCAATAATTTTAATTGATATTTCTTAAAATTATGTAATTAATAAAATATTTTTAAAAAATTACTCCACAATAAAAATATACATATTGTTAAAAATTTTACTCTAATATTTAAATACTGATTAAAATTTAGTAATTTACAGTATTAAATAATTTTATTTATTATTTTTAAAATTATGTAATTAATAAAATATATGTTTAGGAAAACAATTTACTCCACAAGAAAAAAGTGCATATTGTTAGAAATTTTACTCCAGAATTTAAAGACTGATTAAAATTTAGTAACTGAAAGCATTCAATAGTTTTAATTGATGATCCTTTGAATGATAATAATTAGTTGAATCTCTTTTTCAAAACTATTTCATTTACATTCTCGTATACTAATCTAAAAGGAAAAAAAAACCAGAACAATTTATAAAATAATGTAATTAATAAAATATTTTTAAAGAAAACAATTTACTCCACAAGAAAAAAGTGCATATTGTTAGAAATTTTACTCCAGAATTTAAGGATTGATTAAAATTTAGTAACTGAAAGCATTCAATAGTTTTAATTGATGATCCTTTGAATGATAATAATTAGTTGAATCTCTTTTTCAAAACTATTTCATTTACATTCTCGTATACTAATCTAAAAGGAAAAAAAAAACCAGAACAATTTATAAAATAATGTAATTAATAAAATATTTTTAAAGAAAACAATTTACTCCACAAGAAAAAAGTGCATATTGTTAGAAATTTTACTCCAGAATTTAAGGATTGATTAAAATTTAGTAACTGAAAGCATTCAATAGTTTTCATTGATGATCCTTTGAATGATAATAATTAGTTGAATTTCTTTTTCAAAACTATTTCATTTACATTCTCGTATACTAATCTAAAAGGAAAAAAAAAAAACCAGAACAATTTATAAAATAGTAATTAATAAAATATTTTTAAAGAAAACAATTTACTCCACAATTTCAAGGCTTATTCAAATTTGGTAATTTACAGTATTCAATAATTTTAATTGATGATTCTTTTGAATGATAATAATCAATTGAATCAATTTCTCAAAATTGCTTCATTTATAATCTCATATAATGTTCTAAAAGAACAAACAGAAGAATTTATTGCAGAGGCTATTGCACTTCCCAATGATTAAAAAACTCTCAAAAAACTCTATTAAATATCACTTTTATCTCAAACAGTTTGCCGCGATTGTCGTTAAAGATAAAAAAAATAAGTGAATCGTTAAATTTTAAGCCATGTTCAATCACTTCTTACTCACAGTCGTTTATTAAAAAAGAAGAAACAAACAAACAAAAAAGAAAAAACAAACAAAAAAAAGTAGCCTGTTGTCTTAAAGATCTTATCTCCAAGTCACCATCACTTTAAACGTTGTAGATAATCACTTTGCGAGAGATAACTAAAACAAAGACATTGACATCAATAAAAGCTAACACTGTTAAAGCGCCACCCCTTCAAGAAAACAGTCAACTTCAAAAAGTTGAAACACGATTCATTCTTGACAGAGACAGCGATGTAAAAGCTAGACTAGAGCGATGTAAAAATGCGATGCCCCGCGACATCGGTGTAAATGCGATTTGTTACATCGTCTTCAGGGGTTTCCATTGCTTCAGTGTCAGTTGTCATGTGGCATTGGTGTGCAGCCAAGCATCGCAGGGCCACCGAATTGAAATACGACTATACTGTATAATGCCACTCAAAAACGGCGCAAAAAAATTACTGGAGACAGAAAAGAAGCCATGGTTCTTTTTTAATGCAGTAAATCGAAATTGAAGTTAAAAGATACTTTTTATGCTCTTAACTAAAACTATTACTTCCTGTTTTAATTTTTTTGTTCTCTTTCGTTTTTTGATGGATGTTCAACATACCATGAGATTACTTGACATTGGAGAAGGGTTATTTGAGTCTTTTTTACCTTGGTTTGCCCATTTTTTTAATGAGGGTATTTAATTGTAAAAAAAAAAATATTATTCTTAATTATTATAATTATGATACAATGAGTACTGTATTATAAATGGATTAATTAAATTTGATATAGTTAAGTGAATTTAAATATACCAAGGGAAATTTAATTTATTTTTTAATAAAGCATTTATTATTGGGGTTCATTGCATTCGTATTACTTAATTTTTAAAATTCCAAAAATAAAATTTTGTTTTATGTTTTGATGATTGTTTTTTATGATGATTATTTTCTTGATGATTGTGTTTGATGATTGATTGTTTGTCCAAAAAAGGATTGTTTTCTTGTTCATATGTATAGATATATTTCCTGAGATTTTATTTTTATTTTGAAAAATATTTATTTTTAATTAGTAGTAATAATATTTGCAGTAATAATATTTATAAAAAATATTATGACAATTCTATCATTTTAAAAGGATCATTTTCTTTTTATTTAAATGGTTAATTAAAAAGTGGCATTTTGCATTTTCTAGAATTTGGTGAAGACTATGTCGATGAAGGACGTCTAGAACGAAAGGAAGAAAATGCAGTTATAGCATGAGTGACGAACAGTTATCTCGCAGTTATAACAGTTATAGTTAATACAGTCGCAATATTTATATCTTTATTATTTTTTTTCTATTTTATATATCAACTTTGTAGCTTCGAATGGTGTGAGGATATAAAACCCACCAGAATAATTTCATTAAATTAACTTGATAACACGAAAACCTTTGATTTTTGAACCTAAATTTTTTGCTATGATCACCCCATATATCAACTCGTATACCTACCTACATATTATCTACTCTATCATCACCTCATATATCTACTCATTTTCTAAAACATTTTAACTGTAGTAATATCACATCACCAGCGCTATCGAATCTACATCTTCTTGAACTCTAGATAGCTGGAATGACCAGTGATTATCAGATGTGGCAATTGAATGTTGATATTTCTTGAAAATTATTGAAACCTCCTGACATGTATTTAATTGTTCCAATATTGATGTTCAATTCGATTCGATTCAAATTGAACGGTTCCATCATTTATATCCATCCATTCGGTTCAGTTATCATCCTCTCAGTCACGCATCGAGGACCAACGTATTCTGGCTGTGCCCTTTATCAAAACTAATTAAATTTTTAATCAATGGCGGAATAGATCCATAAATGGAACGCCATGCCAGTACTACAAGCTCACAAAAGCACCATTCAAGATAACACCCGCCAGAAATTTGTATTCCGTTCACCGTGTTGATAGTGGAATTGAACTCGAAACATCCTGTCGTTTGGATAAAAACAATAGACATTGTCAAGTCTTATCTCAAGAGGAAAGGGGATACTAAACAACAAATTAGATTTCTTGCTCAGCTAATGTAGGTGTGAATTGGACCGTTGAAGTTTTGGATTTTCAATTAGCGGTCACTGAGTTGAGAAAGCCCGAGTTGTATTTGGGTACTTGTTTGTTGTAAATAAGGGGGCTGAAGTTGAGAAGGGCTGTGGTAGTCGTGCCTTGTAAATAAGTAGGCTGAAGTTGATTGTGGAAAGATTGTGGTACTTATACATTATTTTCAGCAGATGTATTAAAAACGTTAGAGTACAGATGCTTTTCAGGTTTTTATCAATTCGAAAATAAACACTGGTTTTCAGTAAATAATGGATATTTAATAATCGTCTGTCTTGAATTATTGTGGTTTAAGATTTTAATTTCCTAATTTGTTGTTTTCTAATGCTTGGGGTTTTACTTTAATAAACATTTTAAGAAATAAAGACAATTTGTGGTTGGAAATGATAAAATGAAACATGAAAAAAAAAAAAAAAAAAAAAAAAAGCTTATGAAATATTATATGATTCATAATTATTTTTTAGTTTATATGATTTATAATTATTTTTGGCGTAATACTATATAAAAATGCAATTTTAAGCTCAAAAACCCTGCCAGAAATTACCATTCAAATTTTCTGTAAAGAAGAAACAAGAAATTATTTTCGTTGTTTTCCTTTATTCTCCGCGCTTTAGCCAAATATCACGTAAAATTGATAACGAAAATAAACAGCAAGTGATCAGCAAATATTCAATAGATTTTAATGTAACAAAATTTAGTTTAATGAAATATTGAGGATTAAATAATTGTTATGAAGGGAAAAAATTGTAATCTAATAAATTGTTATCGAAGGAAAAATTTTTATGTAATCATAAAGTATGTAATTAACGCCATAAAAATAGTAAAACAATTGAAATTATTTAATATAATGTTATCAATTATAAGACGACACTTATTTATTTTTTGTTAATTCGCAAATAAAGCATTTTTGACTAATATAGAATACAAAGAAAAAGGAACTCCTCCAATGAACCTCAGTCCTTCGATTGATAATTCATTTTAATTCATATAATTTTTATTTGATCATATTCATTTTAAACGAAATGAATATTTAACTATTAATTAGAATATATTACTAAATATTTATTAAGTAAAAGCAAATAATTGATATTTTTATTACATGAAAATACTTAATGTATCAAATACTCATGGAAACTTTTCAATACCTTCTGAATTCCTTCATAATGCAACTAGAGGTCTTTTTGTAGCGAAATTTGCAAAAAAAAAATTTCTTTTAATTAAATAAATTATATTCGAGAAAACAACAAGAAAAATCAGGAAAATGATCGCTATTATTTTGATAGAAATATTCATAAGTCCTAGCAACTAGCCTTAAAAAAAAAAACAAGAAAATCAGAAGAATTAATCGTTATTGTTTTGGATTTAGAAATATTCCTAAAAATAACAACTATTTTTAGTTAGAATTTAAATAAAAAAGAAAAGAAGATTATATAATGGATAAAAAAGTAAATGAATAGGAACATAAATTTTAATATATTTCTCAAGACAATGTCAGTTTCGAAATACTTCTATGAGTAATAAATATTGTAGACAGTTAGTTTTAATAAAAGATACAGTAAAAATGAATCTTAATAAAAAACCAAGATTTTGTTTCGCGATTTGGCAACAAACACGTGTTCCAACTAAAACTACATAAAAACTACATGTAACTAAATTATATTCGAGAAAAAAAAAAATCAGAAAAATGATCATATTATTTTGATAGAAATATTCCTAACAACTAACAACTATCTTTTAATTAGAATTTAAATAAAAAAGTAACGATTCAATGTAACGTAACGGAAAAATGAATCATAAGGACATAATTTTAATATATATTTCCCAAGACAATATCAGTAGAGAATAACTTCCATGGACAAGAAATATTATAGGCCCGTTAGTTTTTAATAAAGATACAGTAAAAACACATTGATGACAACCGACATTTAGTTTCGCCATTTGGCAACAAACACGTGTTCCAACTTTTATAACGGACGTCTTTTTTTTCACTTTCCGGCTTTAACGCAGTGTTTCATGTTATTGCAAACCAATTTCTTCTTTTGAAAGTGGCGATGAATAACATAAAGAAAATAAAAGCAAGAAAATGTGCATGTAAAAAGTCGTAGAGAGGGAAAGGTATCTAAAACTGCATGAAACTTTTTTCTTTAAATTAAATAAATAATATTAGAAAAACTACAAAAAAATTAGAAAATGATCGCTGTTATTCTGGTAGAAATATTCCTAACAATTATCTTTTGTTAGAATTAAAATAAAAACGTAGCAAATGATTCTGTAATGGTTAATAAAACGAACGAATAGGAACATAATTTTAATATATTTCTCAAGACAACATCAGTAGAGGAGTACTTAAATGGATAAGGAGTATTGTAGACCGTTATTTTTTTAATAAAAACGCATGATACTGTAAAAAACGCTGCATATCTTAAATTAATTCGAGAACGAAAATGATTTTATTTTGATTATTCGCAACTAACAACCATCTTTAATCAGATTTGGCAACAAAATGAATGGATAGGAACATGAGATATACTTCCATGTTCCAACTAAAACTTTTTTGTTTCGCGATTTGGGCATAAAAAAAACTAAACCTACATAAAAAAAAAAAACATGTAACTAAATTATATTCGAGAAAAAAAAATCAGAAAAATGATCGCTATTATTTTGATAGAAATATTCGAACAACTAACAACTATCTTTAATCAGAATTTAAATAAAAAAGTAACAAGTGACTCTACAATATAATGGACATGAAAATGAATGGATAGGAACCTAATTTTTAATATATTTTCAAGACAATATGAGATATACTTCCATGGGTGAGAAATATTGTAGACGCAGTAAAAAATGCATCTCAATGAGAACCAATATTTTGTTTCGCGATTGATGGGCAACAAACATATGTTCCAGCATCTATAACGGACGTCTTCTCTTTCACTTTCCGGGCTTGTCAACGGAGTGTCTCATGTTATTGCAAACCAATTTCATCCTATGAAAGCGACGAAGAACATAACATAAGAAAATAAAGACTAAAATAAATAAAAAAAATATGCATGTAAAAAGTCGCGGGGGAGGGAGGTGGAAGGGGATGATTAAGTGTTTCGTCTGAACCACCGGACGACGCGCGTGCGAAAAGTGACGACCAACGTAATACAGATGTCAGCAACTTGTCTGGGATGTTGTCAAAACTTGTTATTAGTGGAAAGAGAATTGGATTTAAATGATAGAAAAATGTGAATGCTAATCGTAATTGGATGTTTAGATGGTCCTGGATCCTACCCCCTACTGACAACAGATTTTTTTTTATTTTATTTTTTATTATTATTGTTGTTATTCTTTTATTTCTTTCTAGGAATAGAAAGGTGTTTGAATGTAAACTGAAAATTAAATGCATGAATATGTCTCGTTGATGA